>RJWT010045525.1:0-11596 GCA_004365215.1 Cuniculus paca
AATCACACAAAACAGATGGGAACTGTACAGGAGAAAATGCTTGGAATCTATAAAACTGCATGAAAATGTGAGGTGTTAGTAGCAGTAATGTAGTATATGTAACTTGCCGTAGGAAGTCTTATGCTTTGACCTGCTACCTTTTCAATGTGGTTAAGGGCGTTTTAGGAATGGGTTTCACTCCTGTCCATTGTTTTCCCTCTGTGAGGGCTTTTTGCTGGTCAGCTGGAGTAGGGTGAAGGTAGCCCCCAGAATTCTCTGTCTAAGAATGTGTTAGAAGTGGGGATACAAAGAGTGAATTCACTGAGGAGGACTGGCAAACAGGGGGATGTAGCTGCCTTTCTGTAGCATATGGTGACACCGTACCACCTCCACTATTCACAGTTTAATTTTCTATAGTTCACTATCCATGATCAATTCTGGTCCAAAACTAAGAAATGGAAAATTCAAGAAATAAACAATTCACGAGTTACAAATGGGGTACCATTCTGAGAAGCATGATGAAATCTTACACTGTCCTGCCCTATCTTCTTCCATCCAGTCCAGGATGTGAATCATCTATTTATCCACTGTATTGATGCTATGTATGCTAACTTCCTGTTAGTCCCTTAGCAGTTATTCCAGTTAGGAGAAGACTGTCATGGTATTGTTTGTGTTAAAATTACCCTTACATGGTGACCAGGCACTGTTACTATGTGATTCATCTCATCATGTAGCCATTGTATCATTTCACACCATCACAAGAAGAAGGATAAGCACAATAAGATATTTGAGGGAGGAAAAGAAGGAGGGAAGGAAAGATGGAGCAGTAATGTAACTCTTCAAAAAGTATATTGTTCTGATTGTTCTATTTTGTTTTCAATGATTGTTAGTAATCTTCACTCTACCTGATATTATTACATTAAACTTTAGATGATATTGTTTCTTACTGTGCCTCTTTTATAAATCAAACCTCATTATAGGTACATATGGATGTGTAGGAACTATATAGTGGGGTTAGTACTCTCCTGAGATCCAAGCATCTACTGGGGTCCTGGGGACTATTCACCACGATAAGGTAGACCTCCAGGTACGTGCATTTCTCCCAGCTATTTACTCAAACAATAATATGAGTGCCTCTGTGAGAGCGTTCTGCAGATATGATTGAAAAACCTAATCAGCTGTGGTTAACTTAATTCCAAAAGGGAGATTATCCTGTGTGGGCAGGACTTGCCCAGGTAGAAGAGTCTCAACCAGAACCTGCTTGGTCTTTCCCTGAGGGAGGGATGTAAAGCAGCCTCCGGGCCAATGACTGCTCTCCTTCCACAGACATTCCTTCCTTTACAGGCCAGTTCGAGCAGGTACATATGGAATTTTGGTCTACTCACAATCTTCCCTCCCTGACTGCCTATCCTAAGAACCCTGAGCACGGTTACCCATCATGCATGAGGGCATGCATTACTCCTCACAATACCTTGAGTCCATCCCCGTGGGCATACATCTCCTTCTAGTGTGTCATTTTGGTTGATCCCTGATTTCCAGCGGTTTGTTCATATTATAATATTACTTATTTCTACCTGTGGGTGTCTTTATGCTTAAATAAGTTTCCAAGTGCACTTAGAGGCACAAGTTTCTGGCTCATTCCACACTGGGGAAGTGAGCTAAATATGAGGTCAAATTTTAATATGAGAACTAATAAAATATGACAAGGTGGAGGCCAGTAACAACTTGCATGGGAGCCTTCCACCCCCTGCCATTCATAACAACAGTCTGTTGAGCTTACAGTCTCCCGGATGTAGTGTTCCCCTCCTGTGGCTTTCTGTGTGAGACTAGTTGGCTACAAGCTTCCTTTTTCCTTTGCTAGGACAGTTTGTCCTGAACAATCAAGACAGATGACCAGCCCAGGTAAGTTTGTGCAACAATCCCAGAAAAAAAACACACCAAATCAATCTATTGGGGAAATATTAATGTTCTCATTAGGAGCTTAATTATTCACATCAGCCTCTTGTTCTTTCTGTGGCATTAATCCATTTCTGACTCCAGAGTAATTGCTCTTCTCAAACTTGCAAGACACCCAACAGGTGCTCTCATTTCCAGAAGGTTACAATATTTCACAAACAGCCAGAGGAGACCCATTGCAGACACAGCCTTCTCTTTTTCATCCCTTCCCTAGTATCCCCCACCTTGCATCTTCCAGATACTTGGACCGAAGCTCGTAACCTCTCCCATGCACATTCAGAAACACATTCCTATGATTTTCCCATTCAAATTAATAACAATGGAAACAGTCCCACATATATTGATTTCCACATGCCAAGCACTGATTTAAATGCTTTAAATATATCAGCGGATGTCTAGCATCTGTGAGGCAGTGCCATTTTATTATCCATATTTCACCAACATGGAAACGGACACACAGGCAATTAGCATCTTTCCTGAAGCCCCTTAAATGAAGGAAGGAGTGAGGGAGTTAGGGATTGAACTTGGGCAGTGTAGTGCTGGAGGCTACACTCTTAATCTTTGTACTCGAGTGCCTTTATGATAAAGTACCCCTCTTTGGGGTACTTACTACACTGTGTTTCTTTTCTGTACACTTTCCCAGAAGGCTACAAAAGACCTCCACCACCACCACCACCTTCACTAGTCCGCTCCTCTGCTCCCTGTCTCTCTCCTCAACTCCCTGGGCATTAGGCGTCACACTCATGTGGAACAAAATAGGATATGTAGGATGAGCCTTCAGGAATTTTCATTGTGAGTGTCCTCCCACCACCATTAAAAACAACTCATAAAACTTCTTTTCTGTGCATCCCAGGCCCTTCAGCATCCTCACACTGACACTGCACACAGGCAGCATTTCAAATCACTGCTGGAGGAGAGTGGCTGCTGGCTCTCCACCCACCTGCCTGCAAGTTTTCCAGATGGATAGCTCCGCCACAGGCACTCTAGCAGCACAAGCAAGCACACCCGAAACAGCTTTTTGTCATGTACCTGTCTTTCCCCAGAGCTCTGCCTCACCTTACAGAGTCAGTGGGGAGGAGATAAACCCCCAGGGGTTCAACAAAGCAAAGTTTCCCTAGAATTTGAGGGGATTTTGATTCTGATGAAACCACCAGGCTCATACCCTCGGGGGACATCACAGAGCGAGCTAGAGTTTTTATACCAAGGCAGTTTTTTCCTTTTTGAATGAAATAACATCAAAAACACTGTTCTAATGAGTAAGACATTAATTGAATACACTCTTTTCAAATAAACTGAAGGTTTTGGAGAGCTGGAGAACTATAGGTAGGAAAAATAATGAGTTTCATATGCACAAAAAACTCTACAGCTAAAATTAAAATAATAAGTGAATAAGTCTAGTGAAAAAGGTCAGGTCTATTGAATAATTCATTCATTTATTGAATAAATACAGTTTTCTGTTGTTTTTGTTTTTTGTTTTTGTACTGGGAATTGAACTCAGGACCTTGTGCTTGCCAGGCAGGCACTTACACCACTGAGTTATACCCCCAGCCCTAGAATAAACATAGTTTTCAAACCTGAGCCTATGCTAGGTGAGCCACTGTGCTGGGAACAAGGGCTCTGTCCTCATAGAGCTTGTTTTGGTTGAGTGCAAAGAAGTACCATCACATTACAAGATAGTAGATGTCCGCATGCTTCATAGTCTCATGAGCATCTATCATGTTGGTCTGTTGGGTATCATTTTTTTTTTTTTTGTTACTAGCACCAAGACATTTCCATTGGAGAGCAACCTCTACATCCGTATCAGTCCTCTTCCACAGAATGAAGGTGACTATGTACAAAGTAGAGGTCAGTGGTCTGGAGATACATGAAATCCTAATCACACAGCTGAAGTCCCTCTATCCATTTATATGGAAGTTATATCTACTTTGATATGTTTAAGGTCCATGATTTAAGCCTCTCTTTGTTTATTTTTTGCCCTTCTATCACTTTGAGGTTGGATTCATCTTTTACAAACAAAACAGGTCTTGACTGAGGACGGGTAAAAGTTTCATTCCTTTTGCACTATCCAGGTACTCTGTTAGAGAGACCTTGTTGTGGTTCATGTCTGGATATCCCTCCCAAAACCTCATAAACTCATAGGTGGGGATTTTCAGCGCTGCCTGGATCTAGGGTGTGCAATGCTAGGTATTAAGGGTGTGTTTACTAAATGAGCCCACTGATTGGTCTGGCACAGTTCTGTGTGTGGATTATGGGAAGGCCCTCCTGAGTATTGGTGGCACCACCCAAAGGGCAGGTTGCCTGGAATGAATAAAAGGAAAAGGCAAGTCACTTGCTACTTTGCTGCTTCACTGCTTTTCTGCCTTCTGCCTGCCTGCCATGCTATGGACTGTTTCTGCTTGGCGATTGCCCTCTGCAATGCCACCCTGCCTTGGAGCCAGACAGCTATGGGCTGAAACCTCTGAAAACTATGATCCAGAATAAACTTTCCCTTCTTTAACTCTGGGTGCCAGCTGTCTTGTCTCAGCACCAAGAAAAGCAATTAAGACAGCCCTTGATTTATAGTCAAATGCCTTAAGGCTGGACTCCTTGTCAACACTAAATTTAGGACTCTGGTTCCTCAGTCTATCACCTTTAAACTGGTAATTGTTTTTATAGGTTTGTTAGAAGATGCAATGAGGTCAGGGATGGAAAGTGCTTGGCACTGTGTGTGGCGCATGGTTAGCACTCACTAAATGATAGTTATTGTGATTACAGTGATAATGGTTATTATCAGAATCATCATCATAAACATCCAGAGCCCTCTCTTGGCTCCATTCTCTCCCCACCAGCAACTTCCCTGGTTCTCTAGTCCCTTTCATGACCAAACTGTTTTTGAAAGATCAAGCATTCTCGGTGTTTTCTTCTTTATATTTTCTATCCCCTGATTTCCATCCATTCAAATCAGACTTTGTTCCCATTGTGCTACTGAAATTGCTTTTATAAAGATCATCTATGAACTTCATCTTGCGAAAAATGATGACTTAATCTCCTCTTGTTTGTCTTTGCTTTTTCAGTGGCCTTCAACAGTGGACAAATTCTCTCTCTACAGGGACTGTCCCCACTGAGCTTCTGGGAACCCACGCTTGACTTTTCCTCTAACTCGCTGGTGTCTGCTGTCTCAGCCTGTGCTGGTTTTCTTTTGCTGATCTCTCTGTGTCACTCCCTGGTCATCTCATGTTGCTCACACCTAGGGAATGTACTCATGATTGCCGTTTTGGAAATGCATGCCTCTAGCTCCATATACTTCCCTGAGAGCCCAACTCCTTCATTAGGATGTCTGGCAAGGGCCCAGGTAAGCATAATGTGGACAGAGATGACTCTACCTTCACCTTCCCTCTCCTCACTGGCCTCTATTCTTCTTTGTGAGGTCTCATCTTGGTAACTAGCACTGCATTTCTACTCTCTCAGGCCCAGACCTGGAACGTGATCTTTGATTTTTCTCTTATCCTGGTTGCCACATCCAGTGAGTGCTGTGGGCTCTGACTTCAGATTTACTCTGAACCAGATTCCATTTCATTTCCTCCTCTTTGAAGGTGAGTCCGAGTATAGGAATTCAGCAACAACTTCTGACTGGCCCCTGTGCCCAGATAGATCAGTCACACTTCTGCAGGGTTGAACCCCTCAGTGGCTTTCCAGTGCAGCTAGGATGAAACCCATTGACTTTCATGTGTTACGCAGCATTCTCGTCCTCCTTGGACCACCAGTTACAGTCTTGCTCTACCCACTTGCTTTCTCGCCACACTCCAGCCCTACTCAGTGTCCCAGGGGAGTGCCAGGAGCCCTCATCCATGCCACACTGGTTCTTGTCTCAGAGGCTCCAGAACCAGCTTCCTAGCTTTCTTCTCACAACTTAGTTCTCTGACCAAGTTTTTCCTCTCCAGAGAGGCCTGGGCCAACCAGGACAGCCACAGAATTCCCTTCCTCACTTCCACTCTTCTCTCCTCTGGGTGTTCTCTCTCATATTCTCCATATTTCTCATTTATTTATCTTTAGCTGTTTGTTGTTTGTCTTTCCCTTATCACAGAAGCATAGGTGGATGACTTACTGGGATGCGAAATCACCAGGCAAAGATTTCTAATCTCACGGTCAGAAGCAGGGTAGTCTCTGAGGCGCCTCTCTTCAGACCCCTTTGGAGAGTCCACCTCCCTCCTTTTAGCCTACTCAGTGAAGTTGAAGCTGAGCAATGTACTTCCAAGAATGAAGCTATCCGTATTGTACAACAATGCCTCTATTGTAAAAGAAATAATGATAATTTAAAATATTTGGCATTCAAACTACTTAATAAGCTCAATTATCATGTGTTAGGAAAACAAATGAATTAAGAGGTGAGAGACACAAAGAACAAGTTACACATCATTTTTTCACTGTATGGCTTCTACTAAAAACTCATCATTGGTCATTTTTGAACATTTGATGAAAAATTGATTGTAATTTCATAAATTACCTCTGACTTACAAGAGCAACAACAGTGAGTGGAGACAGGCATGAATGCAGAATGATTAGCTGCATAACCATCTAAATCAATGCTTGCTTGGTCTCCAGTGAATTGGAAATCAATAGGGTAAGCCAGATCAATGGTAAATCTCTCCCAAGATTCAGTAAATCTCTAACAGTAGAGAGAACGTCTTTTTCTATGAAAGCAAAAGTAAGCCAGAACCCAGTAAAAAGTGAATCCACACTGAAGCTAGCTAGTCAGAGAACCTCAGAACATTAAATGTGTTTAAAAAGTGTGTGCTACTCGTTGGGACATCTAAACTCAGCTTAACTGGACTTTTATTCTGCAACTAAGATGTTAGTACCTGATTAACTCAGGCTGATTCTAATCACAGCTAACCTCTTCCTGCCCTCAAGTGTGTGTAATGTTCAGGTAATGTCATATTAATTTTTATTTATTGCGTATGTCTTTGTAAGCATAAAACCTCATTCATGGACATTGTTTTCTTCATAAATTGACGACTCCTCTAGGAAAGAACCATTGCATTCCTCATTCCTTATCCTCTATCTTCAATTTTTCCTTGGCTGAGATTCTATTCCTTGTATGCAGCTAGTCAGAATTATATTGAAGCAGTTTGCTTCAGACCTTAAAGAAATGACCCTTCAAGATCTGTCTCTGGTGGGACTGAGTTGGTCATAAATTGGCATGAGGAATAAATTACTCAAGGCCAAAGGCAAGTTAGAGATGAAGCAGACACACATAGCTGTGAGTGTTGGGCACGAACTCAACTGCTTCTCCAGTTCTATTCTCTACTTCTCTTGCCCTGTGCCCTCAGAGACTGACCTCTGCAGACGGTACCACACAGTTTCTGCATCAGTGTGTCACCCACTGCTTACTTGAGAAACAGCTTTAATGCAAGATAGGTAAATATTTAAGGAGTTAGCAATATTTGCACAACCATGTTTATAGCAGTATAGTTTGTAATAACTAAATTTTGGAAATAGCCCAAATGCCCATCAACCAATGAATAGATAAAGAAGATGTGGGGATTTTATATCATGGAATACTACTCTGCCATAAAGAAGAATAAGCTTGAGACATTTCTAGCTAAAAGGATGCACCTTGAGACAATACTCTTAAGTGAAACAAATTGCACACACATATTTAAATACTGCATTGTTTCTCTGGTATGAGAAATGAAAAGTGTAAATGAGGACCAAAATGTATAATTGATATTGGAAAATGAGAAGAAAATGTTCAAATGGGAAGGGGGACAAAAGAGGAGGAGGGGGAAAGGAAGAAAGGGAAAAGAAAAAAAAGAACTGAAGGAGAAAAGGAACAAAGCTTTTGTAAATAAGGAGAAAAAGAAGGTGGAAGAGAGGAGAGGGGATTGAGAAAAAAAGAAGAGTCAAGATGTATCATGTCCAGGTACAGATACACTATGATGAATGTGATCATTATGTATACAAAAGTTTATCAATCAAATTTATGTGTATATATATGTATGTATGTATGTATGTCATGGTTTGTACATTGTGTCAACTTGAGAAGTCTAGATGCTTAAGAAACTCAGCAGCTCTACGTCCTGGGGTGTAGAGAACAAGCAGTTACCATTCTAGGATGTTGTTCACTGTGTCAATTTGAGAAGGTCAGAAGTTTAAGTGATTCAGCATGGGGCCAGGGTCCCTAGTTTGTAACATCCTCAGTTTGTAACATCCTCACCCTGTGCAAGAGGAGTGCAGGCAGATGGTGTGAGTGCTACATCCACCCCAGGGGAGCAGCCTGCATACAATAAAAGACAAAGGAGGAGGGACTGGGGGCTGCTTCCTCAGAGGAGCTCCAGTCTTCTCCTTCAGCTTGGACGTCGTCTCCTGGCTTCTGGCACAGACTGTTCAGCCTCTGCCTGGGACTCTTCTGCCTTCGTCGTAGACTCTTCAGCCTTCGTCATAGACCCATCAGCCTTCTGACATGGACTTGCACAGGACAGTGCAGTAAGCTCCAGCCCTCGGGCTGGACCCCCTTTAACCTCCAGCACGCAGACACCTCTGCACGCTCCCTCCTTCAACTTTGTGGCTGACCATTGTAAGCCAATCTTGTAATTTCTTATACAGTTGTCTATCTTGTATTATATCTGTTTCTCTAGTAAACCTTGACTGATACAATATATATACGAATTTATAAGACAGGCTTACAATGGCTGCCCACAGAGGCAAGAGTGGAAGGGTGCAAAAGGGCCATCTGCATACGGGAGCTCCGAAGGATCCAGTCAAAGTCAGGGGCCTGGAGCTCCCTGCAGTGTCCCATGCAAGTCCGTATCACAAGGTGTGAATGGTCTGAAAGGGAGGCTGAAGGGCCCACACTTGAAGGATGAAGCCTCTGTGCCCGAAGGCGGGGATGTTGTCCAAGGTGAAGGGGAAGACTGGAGCTCCTCCAAAGAAAGAGACAGGTGTTTTTTCTTCATTTCCTTTTTATTCCATTAATGCTACAAGCTTATTGGTTGGTACCACTCACACCCAGGATGGATGTCTTCTATCTTCAGTAAACCTCTTCAGCCACACCCAGAAGCATGCTGATCCAATTTAGTTGGGCATTTCTTACTCAAGTTGACACAGTCAGTTTACTATCACAAGCAAGAAGTGGTAACAAGGAAAACAGAAGGGTACAGAAGGTCATATAGATGAGCCCCACTTCCAGAAGCACAGCCCACATCAGTCCCTGCCAACTGCTCTTCATTATGCACTGGTTTTCTTTTGTTTTATTTATTCATTTTTAGTGGTACTAGGAATGGAACTCAGGGCCTTTGCACTGAGGTACATCCTCACCTTATTTAATTTTTTTCTTTTTACTTTGAGACGGGGTCTTAGTCTCTAAGTTGCCCACGTTGGGTAGACCTGACAATCATCCCACCTCAGCCCTTCAGAGTACAGAGAATGCAGGTATGTATCCCCATGCCCAGCTCCTCTTTCTGCCCTTTTATGCTGGGGATGATTGCAGCGACCCGTTCCTGGTCACAGTTACATATTTTCTCTCAGAATTTGCCCACAACTCATAGCTGTCCTTTCATTACCCAGGCTTCCATTCATTCCTCTGGGGTTTCTACAGGACCCTTGGAAATCTTCAGAATCCTCATGAACCCAGTGAGGGCCACATTCACTATGCAAAACTGTGAACCTTGGTGGTACATAAGATGATGTTCTAGATGTCTGTAATGTGCAAAATGAATGCAACACCCTACCTTTGCTCACACTGGATATCTATGCTCTTCTCAACACATCATAATAGTCTACATTTTCACTAGTGCACCATATGCCCTTCTCACTGGACTAGCTGTGAGTCAAGTGCAGAATCGTGTCTGTCTCACTATCCTTCCAGCACCTGGGCAGTAACTGACGCTGAGTGTATCCACATGTATGGAACCCCTAGAAAAATTTCAAGCTGAATAGTAAAGCCAGGGAAATAAACTAATATAATGCCACAAATGTTGAAAAGGAGCATGAAGACAGGTACCAGAATGTAGAGGAGGAAAAGGCTTGAGTCTGACTTAATCAGGTAAAATGAAGTTATAGAAGAAGATCAGAGAGAAGAGCTAACCTAGGTCATGGGATTTAAAGAATGAGTACAGGTTTCTAAAAAGAAAGTGGACAACACCATAGCATTCCAGGTGGAAGGGGCAGCCTGAAGAAGGAACAGCAGAGAGGTAGAGCAAGTGAGTCCTGGCAAGTGAGTCTGGAAGATGAGGACGCAATCCACACTGAACCGTGGAGGTCTTTGGGAGAGCAGAGGCAAGTGAGACAGGAAGAAGAGAGTGCTGTCCACCCCGGAAACAGGAAGTCTCTTCCTACCTCGGTTTCTGTCTTCACTCACCACATTCATAGAGAATCTGGTCACCTCCACACGGCGGCATCTGGAAGGGGTGGTGCACCTCAGAGGTCATGGGAATTACTTTAAATTAGTGGTGGACCCAACTCCTTTTCTGTGCTTCTCCTTTAGGCTTCTCCACATCGCCCAACAGGCAATAGTAGAGCTTGCATTTCTACTTTTTGTCCAAGTTTAACTGCTGAGAGTATATAAATAAGCTAAGGATTTTTTTTATTTAAAAAACTTTTATTGAGATATAACTTTCAGGTCATAAAATGCACTCATTTTAAGTGTACAATTCCATATTGACATTATTACATTATTAATTTTTGAAACAATGGTAAAATCGATACAGAATTTGTCATCATACTCTTTTTAACTGTACAATTCCACAGGGCTAATTATATTCACAGTTGCACACCATCACCACTATTTCAAAGATCATTTTGTTATTTCATGTGAAAACTCTAATCATTAAACAATAACTCTCCATCCTCCCTCTCCCTAACCCAATAATTCTTAATGTATTTTTTGTCTTATGAATATGCCTATTCTGAATCCTTCATGGGTGTTATCATAGCATATTTGTCCTTTCATATCTAGATTATTTCATACAGCACAATAATGTCAAGGCCCATATATGCTATATATAAGGTCTTTTTTCATTTTTATGACCGAATAACATTCCATTGTATGTGTATTCCACATTTTGTTTCTTTTATCAGCTGATGCACATTTAGGTTTCTGCCTTTTTACCATTGTGAATATTCTTGTCATGAACATTTATGTAAATTTCTTTTTCTTTTTTTTATTTTATGGAAAAAGGGTAAAACAAAATTTCGTTACAAAATAATAGAAGAATAACAATACATTACACCGTGTTATCTTTAAAGTAGTTGCTTAGAGTATAAGATATGGGCATAAAAGTTTCTCCAATTGATATTAGACCAAACCTTTCTTTTTAACGAACTAAGAGACATTAATAGTGTAACTGACTTGCATTTTTTCCCTTTTCCTACAGCCCTTTCCCCATCATCCATCCTAGTTCCTTTTTCCTTTTGAACAATTTCTTTCCAGTTCACAATATCTATTGTACATTTTAGAACTTACTTACTTTTTCAGTTTCTCACACCAGCGAGACAGTAAGATGTTTATACATGTGAGTCCGATTTATTTCACTTATGGTCTCAAACTGCATTCTTTTACCTATAAAAGTTTCAAATTTATCCTTCTTCTTGGCTGAATAGTATGTTATTGTATAAAAATGCCACATCTTTTTTATCCATTCCTCAGTTGATAAGCACTTGGGTTGTTTCCAAGATTTAAATA
>RJWT010045526.1:0-11603 GCA_004365215.1 Cuniculus paca
TTCCAGCTCAACTTAGAGCACTGCATATGGTCTTGCCCTTACAGGCTCCATTGAAGTGCGCTTAGGAAGTGGGTGTGGTTACTGCAGGGCTATGTGCTGGAGACCTGGTGGAAACCATGGTGAGCTCATGCAGCAGACCTTCGTAGGTTTAATAATTGATAATTTACATAAAGTCTACCAATGCCCCCTGTGCCTGATGCCCCTTACATTACATGATGTTGTGCTTGGGACCAGGCTAAACCTTTGAGGGCATTCCTTGGGTTTCCATCATAAATCCCTTATTATTGGACCTAATCCGTTAGTTTGGATATTTAAAAGTCTGGCTCCTAGACAGTCCTTGGATCTGGAGCTGGTTTAAGAGGAGGTAGGTATGACTACAAGTTTTACCTGCATTGGTGGACAAGAACTGCCACTAGTGTATATTTGTGTGTGGGTATATATATTTGGAGGGAAATACAAATATGCTTATGTAAATAATTTGAGTCAGTGAAAATGAGCAGACCAGTCTTACTCTGCAGGACCAGCTGGAAGCACTGATTTTCAGGCTGGTGCAATGGAACTTAAGACAACCATGAATCAGCTGTGGAGATGAGGTCCAGTGCTTCTTGGAGCATCTGATCGCTCCCAGGAGCTGGTGAAGGGAGCCCACCTGCCCATGTCAGGTGCTTGGAGAAGCATCTGTTGCACTGCAGCCTGTGGCAGGTCACCACTTGTCCCAGCCCCAGAGAATGCTGTGAGTGTTGACCATAATCTTAAAATGGTGGGTAAAGGAAGACTGCAGAAGGGCAAAAGACCCAGGTAGCTGAACAACACAGGGCAGCTGCATTCCTCCCAGAGGGGTATAGCCAGTAGCCATTTGGATCTGGTGGTTCTTCCAGTGGACAAAAGAGGCAGATTTTATGAGATTTCTTGCAGCTGGGAACCTGGCTGTTAGTATGGTAAAATAGTCTGCTGGGAGCAAAGATTGACAGAGACTGAAAAAAGAGGTTTTTATTCCCTTTAGGGTTTGTGGATTTTGTGTGTCTGAGCCTTGATTGTCAGGACCGACATCCTCTGTGGGAACACATGGAGAAGAAGGAAGGAAGAGGCCTGCCAATCTCTTTGGATGATGTTTTGCAGGATTTTAATGGTGTTGAAAGTAAAGTAATTTAAAGCATCATAGTTTCCTCTGATTAAAAAAAAAAGCTGTGGTTCTTAAAGCCATCTGTCACTTCATCAACAAAGTGGAGAGAACAGAAAAGAAGCACCACGAAGTGAGAAATGAGGGAGAAAATAATAAAAAAGAGAAAGAATTTTCTAAAGCAAGTGGGAAAATGAATTGGAATCAGAATGCTAGTTGAAGCTTATATTAAAAAAGAAGAAAAAACATGAAATAATCTGGATAAAATCACTTTTCCCTTCACAAATTCTCTGGAGAAATTCACAACTTCTAAAGTACTTCAGTCTGTACATCACTGTACACATGCTAATGTGGAGGTCGGCTTGCATTTTGTTTCTTTCTCTCCTGACAGCAGAGGCCTCCTGCTAATTGGCAAGACTAATGGATTATTTCATTCTTTTGCCTTTACACGTGAGTCATGATGCATTTTTCTCTTCTGCTTTGCATGACTCTGCTATGAGGTGCTATCATTTGGCGGCAGACACTTGCTTACAAACAGCTCTTCTTGACAGTTAAGGGCACTCTTGCTCCCAGATGTTTCACGTACTTTCTTATGATTGAGACTTTGGCCTCAGGAATGACCAGTGTTTTCTGTTTCCTCCAGCCTTGATTTATGAATGAACAGCATACAGCTTTTGGCTCATGTTTATACACTTTCTATAAATTCATTTGTTGTTCTGTTGATGTTAAATGCTGGTATTGTAATTTTAGGGGATAAGCAAGTTATGAATTAATTTGTGGCTTTTTAAAAAATTAGTTCAGAGTTGTATCGTTTTCACTCAAGGATCTCTGCAAAAAAGAGAATAAACCTAGCCCATATTTTATTTCTACTGGAGAATCATTTCTAAATCACTTTAGTCATTTAAAAAATCTCTAAAACATTAGGCATGGTACATAGTGTATGGCATTATTCAAAGGTTAAGATATTATTAGGCAATAGCCAAGACAGTTGCTTTTGGATCAATTAAACCTATAAATTCCTTGGATGAAAATTTTTAAATCTTAAAAATTACCAATTACACTAGCTTTGTTTATCAACAGAGCATTTGTTTCAAAGTTATAATATTGATTTACTTCCTAGGTTTAAAGAGATGTAGGACAATAGTTTTTATTTCTGATGTAACTTATCAAACCACTTCTAAAATTACTGGAATACCCTTGGTTTCAGAAACACATATTTTATGTCTAACCAAAATAGAATGATGCTTTGTTAGGTATCTCCTCTGTGAAATTAATTTTATTATTCATTTGATAAATTATGTTTTCTACTTTTTAGTTGCCTAGATTACCAGGAGTGCATTATAACTCATTTCACAAATTTAAAAAGTATGAATGACTTCACTGGGTTGAAAGATTGTTTCATGTCTTTGTGTATTAAGGAACTGTTCTTTAAAGAAGATAGCAGCCATAAGTATGACTGAGAGCACTAGTCTCTTAAGCTCTGTAATAAGGCACCCAAGGTGACTCTGGGAGGGTTAGCTGGGGGGCTGAATCAATCATGAAGTATGAAAGTTATTTTATTTGATGAAACCTGTTATTGTACTTGTTCACATCCTTAGCTGTGTACTAATTCTATTAGGAAGAACAGTTTTGCATTATGAAGCTGTTTCTAGATAATCGCTCCCATTTTATGCAATTGCTCCCACTTACTGTGCATAGGCTGTGCTCTGAGAATTCTCCATGATGTTTCATTTAATTTTCATAAGGCCTCTATAAGTTGGTTATTATTACAGTATTTCTGTGTAACAGATGAGACATCTGCTATTCAGAGAAATGAATCAATTTTCATAAGTTTTCACATCTAACAAGTGGCAGAATTGGGATTTAAATGTAAATCTGTTTCGAATCCATGTGCTTTAGTGCAGCAGTTTTGAAACATTATTTTATCTTGAGCCCATAAAATCACCCAGAAACTCCATATGTCTTTTATACTTTAAATTGTCACTTAAGGGTTTCCTCAAACATATAGATGACAATAGTTGACACATAGTTGACATATAGTTGATGTGGTTGTGGCTTCTGGCATACTATAAATCTCGATGTTCACCTAAGCAATAAAAATATCACAGAGATTTTATAATTTCATCATTCTTAAAAAAGTAATCTTTAGGATTTTTAAATTTTATATCATTCTCTTTTTCTCCTGGTACTCATAATTTTATTCAAATGTTCCTTAGATTTTTAGTCTATTATGTAATATTTTCATGCTTCGAAATCCTATATTGATATTTTTGCCATATGTCTATGTGAAAAAGTATGTTTTTATGTTGAAATTAATTTTTTACAATTAAACAAAATGATTTCAGTTGAAGTACATTATAATTATTATTGGTGTATAATTTAACAAAAACCATGATGTTGTTACACATTTTGATCAATAATGTTTATTTAAGAAATAAATATTTGCATTGAATATATATTATTTACTGACATAGATGACACTTTTTCCATAATTATGGATACTATTCATGAGTAAACATTATTTATTCCTAGAATGAGTGAGTTCAAAACCAATTTTAATGCTACCATTGGTGTTCTGTATGCTAGGATTTAGAAATATTTTTCACATAAGAAAACACATTGGGATGGAGAATTTTTTGAACTCCTGCAAGTATATGTGAAATACCACATGGTGATTTATCACAACTATTACTGTATTTTCAGTGACCAACAGATGGTTCAAATAAATTTTGATTTAATTTTATTGAAAGCAAAAATTAGAAATCTTTTGATATATAGAAATGTTTTACTAGCTAAGCACGGTGGCATACACCTGTAACTCCTGTGCTTGGAGCCTGAAGCAGGAAGATGGTAAATTTGAGGACAGCCTGGACTACACATCAAGTTCAAGGCCAACCTGTGTTACACAGAAAGACTGCCACAAATAAAAGCATTTTAGTACACTGTCATTAGGCTCTTATTCATGTTTAATTTCTGGTAATACAAAAGTTCTTTATCAAGACATTCCAAATAGCCAGTATTGCTTCTTTTAACTAATAGGTCACCCAGAAAGAGTGAAGAACACCAAAAATATAACTACTTTCAAAACACTATTGCTAGCATCATTTTTCTCATAGGCTGCTTTTATTGCATGCTTTGTATATATTTTCATCAATGACTTGGAGTGGCACATTTAGCCCATCAACAGATGGCTACCACGCGCCCTGTAACTGAGTTAGCTGAGCCAGCTCTTGTTGTCTAAACAATGGGCAGTACTTACCTGAGTTTTCACGACCACGGTTTACTCCCCCGTTTTTCCTGATTATGGCTGTGTGCTTTGCATAGAAAAGGAAAAACAGGAACTGAGCTTAGATTATTTTTGTTCTTCTGTCCTAAGTTATCTTTGAATCATTTTGGTGACATTTGAGATTTCATATGTGTCAACTACTTCAAGAAATAAAGTGCTAAATCTCCAAAATCAATAACAAAGCGCTCAAAGCCTCCACATGGGTGTATTCATTCTATCTGCTCTCCCATATCAACTCTCCCCTGGCTAGTGACTGCCTATTATTTCCACCCATTTACGCTTTGACTGATGGTGGTTTGGCATTGGTGTGGTTTCATTTCCATATCTTACAGATTTAGAAAGAAATTTATAGTGGGATATTCACGATAGTAACATTCTACAAAACAAAAACTTGGAATTTATAGGTTTTCTTTGTAGAAATTTATGGAAAAAAAAGAAATTCATGGATAGTTTAGCGATTTTGTTGTCTAATTCATTTACTTAGCAGCTATGTATTGAGTCACCCTATACACAAAGACTGGGGATGTAGCAGTAAATATGTGAACAAGGTAATGCACAGGTATGTTTTATTATGGTTAGGCATCAAATACTAAAAAAAAATTGAAAGTTAATTATTCCCTAAATTGATGAGAACATCCCTCTATAAAAATAAAGTGCTACAAAAACATGTGAAAAAGAATTGATCGTTCACCAATATTGGGAAGGTTTTATTGGTTATGTGATGTTTGATCAGCGGGTTAAAAAATGAGATGCTATAGCCGTCTTGAGTAGGGACTGTTGAACAAAAGCACATACAAGTGTTCTGAGACTAAAAGAAATGTTTTAAAGAATTTTTAAGGCTCCCTAAATCAGAGAGATGGAGAGAGATATAGAAAGAATCCAAGAAAGGGTTGAAGAGGAGACACAATCAAGGGATTCCTAGCCTCTTCTGTAGATTTTCATGATTTTGGTTTTTAACTCAAGGCCAGTGACCAGTGCAGGGATTCAGGGAAAGAGATAGACAGTCTGATGTTCATCAAAACAAACCTCATTCTGGGCCAGAGGGAAACTGTAGCATGATCTAGAATGCTCCTGCAGGGATCCAAGAGAGGAGAAGTTAATGCCTCTGGGTGGGGTGATGGTTCAGGCAGAGTGGAAACCCTACTGAGATGATTAGGTTGAAAGCAGGCACAGCGAGCACAGAATGAGATTCCTTAGCATCCTAGGAAGCTTAGTAACAATGACTACAGCAGTGTATTTTCAACAAACACCAATGCTAAGAGGATGTAGAAGGGAACTTCTATTCTTGTCCTCCATTTTTCTGCCAATTCTGGGTACTTTTCTTTCTAGAAATATAACAGCATTATGGGATTCTGAATTCTACTGAAATAAAATCAACTGAAAGTGTGCTGTATTAATTTAAAAATCATTTAAACAACTTTCACCTACCCCATACATGTCACCAGGCTATGCAGTGGGGCATAAAGAAGACCAGGTTTTGGCCACTGCATTTAGCGTCTCACTGCCCAGTATGCCCACAGAATTGTGCTGTGATGCTGTGTACTCCAGATTCTTATTGTTCCATTCAATGAACTAGACGGAACACCTGGTGCATGTGAAAGGTTAGTGTTTATTTATGGCAAAAATAAGAATAAGAAAAGGAAAAGAAGCCCAAGAAAAGTGCTCAAGGAGAAAAGGGTGCTTGGAAGGAAAATGAAGACACATCCTGCAAGGTGGATGGACCACTGCAAAAACAAGAGGGTGAGGGGCACAAAGTCAGTTGCCACCATCATCTGTGATAGTTGATCCAGGTGGTCCCACTTGATCTCGTGCTAGAAGACTGGTATCAGGTGCCGAGCTCTGCTTGCTCCCCTGTCAGAAAATCCATATCTGTGTTCTTGTGTCAGAGGATTGGTACTGGGTGCAGGATTGGGCTCGATCTCATGTCAGGCTCAGAAGCTGCCACTTTGTGCCCATGATTAACAAGTCTCCTCACTTGGCAGGTTGTGCCCAATTGCTCCAACCACGTTGCCTTGCCCTAGTCTCTTGCCTCAGTACAGTAGTCACTGTGGTTTTGTTCATGAACAACACTGTAGAAAACGGGAGAGCCAGAACAATCCTTGTGGTGGTTCTGAGAGCAGGTTTTGAAGTCTGGAATGGAATTCAGCACATCCATTTACTAACTTCCTCATCTGAATTGCCCAACTTTCCTCACATAAAAAAAAGGAGTTAATAATAGTACAGTACTTATAAGGAGCCTCTGACATTATGTGGCTTGATACATAAAAATTATCAGTAGTTTTGGCACAGAACAACTGCTTAATAAACTCAATAAAGCTAGCTATTTTCATCGTACTGTTACAAGGAAAAAGGCAATCAGCCATCTGGGTCAAGTAAGAGGATTCACAGGATGCTTTATATAATATTTAAAAGATACTTAGTCACTCTTCAATAAATTCTAATTAAAGAATTGACATGTTTTATAATAATAAAATAGATTTTTGAGAATTTATTACATGCTATGAGCATTATAATGGCATTTCATTTAATCCTTATCCAACCCCAAAATGAAACACCTTTATTCCCACTTTACAAATGGTTGTCATAAGCCTTCAAAATATCAGTTCTTTGCCCAAGATTTCATACACTGGTAAATCGCCAAATGAAAAATTTAAGTCCAACCTAATTGAATCCAAAGGATTTGACATTAACTTCTACGATATATTTCTTTCTTTACCTAAAGGTGCTGCTGAATTTACCTTTTGGTTATAATGTATTTTCTTAATCAACAGATACTAAAAATACACTGCTATCAAGTTGACAACATTTTTACAGCATTCTATCTGAACATTTTTATTTTACAAACAAAAGTTTACTGTAGAAAACAAATACAGAATAAAAATCAGTTACAGGTTTTTCCAATTAACATAGATAATTATCATAGGCATTTTCTGGAAATATTTTGAGACATTTTTTCTCCCAGTGCTTTGATGTATGGGTGTGGGTGTGTGTAAAGCTATATTTTTATGACAAGATAAATGGGTTTAGTCTGTAGATATTTTTAATTAATAGTGTATTTCAAAACTTTTCATGTTTGGCATGGTCATTCTTAGCACAGTTCACAGCATGTAGTAAAGGCTCATGAATTCTGGTTACAGTTGTCACTGTTATTGTACAGCTTGCCTCTGGTCAGGCTGTAATAATTTGATATCTCAGTAATATGTGGGAATATTCTTTTTAATTTACTTTCACCTCTTTCTTGCCTTCTGTCACTTGATTTTAATTTTTTGACAATTTTGAAGATTAAAAATGGAATTATGTTGTTTTATTTGGCACTTATCTTACTACTAATGGTTAAGCATTACTCAATTTTTTTTTGTATTTTTGAGACAGGTTCTTGGTATGCAGTTCAGGCTGGCCTTAAGTTCACTTTGCAGCCTAGGCTGGTCTCAAACTTGCAATGATCCTCCTGCCTCAGCCTCCTGAGTGCTGGGATTACAGGCATGTGCCACCATACCAGGCTGCTAATCATTTTTTTGTTTGTTTTTCAAATTTTTCCTTTATTTATTCTTCTTTTACTTTTCTATTCTTTTCTTATTGGTGTGTAAGAACTCTGTGTTGTGATTTTTATATGTTAAATGTATAGTACAGATATCTCACCAGCTTGTGACTTGATTTTTTAGGTTTAGGTATTAGTTATTAGGTTTTTCTTCAAATAAGTAAGTTGAAAATCAAGTAATTAAGTTCAACAATCTTTTTGTTTTATTCTTTTATATTTTACAAATGTCTTTTTACCTATTCATGCAATATAATACATTTATTTTGTGGTGATGAAGATTGAACTTATGGATTTAAGTGCATGGTAGGCAAGTGCTCTACCACTGAGCCACATTCTCACATAATATGGTATTTTTGACATTAAAAAATGGCACATAGTTTTTAAAAGCTGGGGGCTACTGGGTACCATAATAAGTCAAATAGGACACGAATCTGTACTTGTGGTGTCAATGGGAAGAAGTTAAAAGGTTTTTGCTTCTGGGAGAGTTTCAGTGGCTTGTGAATCTTTAACAAGTTTCTTGCTTGTCAAAATCTGAAAGTAAGAGGGTTTTTTTTTTTCTTGAAAGTGTAGTGTCTTGTTTTACAGGTAATCCACTACAAAGTACAACACAGAAAACATCCTCTCATCTTGGTAGTATAGTTGAGACTTCTGAGACAGGGCGTTAGTTATGTTTTTGAAATTGGATAATAGCAGTGGCTACATACTTCCAAATCTTCCACAGTATTTATTAGGAAGAGGAAAATATTCTCAGTCCTCAAAAAATCATGGAAGATTAAGTATATAAATCCCATGTGTATCTTGTTTGTGGGCTTGAAAAAATACTGACAAATGTTCAAATGAAACTCTGTGTTATTTTAGTAACTCACCTTTAGATAAGTGGCTTATTGAGTTCCACAATAAGAAGTCTTTTAACGAATTATCTGTATCTTAAAATCTTTCAATTATGATAGATATACCTTTTCCCTCTAAAGAGATGCATGATTTTATGAACATTTTAAACTCACACTTATCTGAAAATATTTTTCTTTTCTAGTTTCTCTTCCTAACCAGTCTAATATAAATGGCTACTGATGGCAACACACTTGTAAGTATGCTTTGGAATACCCTGGGCTTTAGATATAGTCAGATGGATGAATAAGTGAAATAGTAGATGGGTTGATTTAAGTTTGGATCTCTATTTATTGTCCTCTGTTTCATTAGTCATAATGGAATCAAATGGCCCTCCTTTTATGTTCCAAGATCATATAGTCACTAAGCATTTAAGAATTCTGATTATTTAAGATCAAGAAGTATAATCATATACTGAACAAAAATTATCTCTATATTGTAAGGAAATGCGAGCTATCGTATTAGTACAACCTCTCAGGCATCCACTGTTGGAAAAGTTGTGTTTAATTATATTGAAATTGTGGGTTTTTAAAAAAACAATTTTAGGGTCATAGGTTTGTTTAAGATAGGTATATGAATTGAGCAAGTGTATTATCTGTATTAGATAAGAAAACTTAGGGAAAATTTAGTAAGTTTATTTTATTTTTTATTATAAAGTTTACTGGTGCAATTTAGATATACATAATGATCACATTCATCATAGGGAACTTGTACATGATGTATCTTGGTTCTTTTTTTCTTCATTCTCTTCCCCTCCTTTAACCCCTCTTCTCGTAGTTACTTACAAAGCTTTGTTTCCATTTTATTCTTCTTTTCTCATTTTTTCCCCTTCCTTCCTTCTTCCTTCCTTTCCCCTTCTACCCTCCCTAGTTTATTTTAGCAATGTGGAATTTCTAATAGAAAAGGATGTAGAGTGGTATGAGATTTTGAGGCATAGGACAGAGTTTGGGAGTAAAGCTAAAAGCTCAAAGCAAAACCAGAAGTGATGCTTCAGGAGAAGAGTACAGACTTCCCGCCAAATTGGGAGTGGGGACAATGGCTTCTTGGTAAGGATTAAACAATACCTGTCAAGACAGGTTTTGGTAATAGTGATGGAGGAAAGGAGTTAACTGGACAGCTCCTGAAGGGATCACCTTAGTAAAAATCGGGGCAGCTAATAAATTTCCTGCTTGGCTTGCTGACAATTTCATACCCCAGAAATAGAGAAAGCAATGAATACACATTAAATATGGTGATAATTTTGAATAAGGGAGAAAATCTTGTTAGTGATGAGAAATAGTGGAAATTTTGGGAGTCAAAAATACAAAAAACTAATAATAAAAACGAATTAGAGTCATCATGTACAGTTGGAAATTTGTCATCTAAATTGTGGAGAAAAGGAAGGTGTGATTTTTTAAACATTAATGGTTGATATATTTTGATAATAGATTGCAAGTCTACAATGATGATGAATAAGAGGAAGAACTAGGAGAATAAATGAGGCTGAAGTAAGAGACTTGCTAGGAGTTTTTGTAAAAGCCAATTTGTAGGGTAATAAAAGAAAGTCTTATGGCCAATGGTAAAGCTAATGCATATCACAGATCTGTAAAAATGGTGAGGAAGACTAATGTTCAGAGTGTTCAAAGTTCACAAAAAATTTTTCAAAGAAAAAATATGTATATGCTAAATTGGGAAAAAATTTTAGTCAACTGCCCTTCAGACAAAAGTCTTCTATCTAGAACATATAAAGAATTAAAAAATACCAGGCCCTTGAAATTCAAAGACCCAATCCAGAAATAGGCATCTGAGATGAAAACACACTTCTCAGTTGAACAAATACAAATGGCAAATAAACACATGAAAAAATGTTCAGTATCATTGGTCATTAGAGAAATGCAAATTAAAACAACTTTGAGATTTCATCTCACTCCAGAAAGAATGGCCAGGATCAAGAAAAACCACCAACAATAAATGCTGGAGAGACTGTGGGGAAAAAGGAACCCTTCTCCACTGTTGGTGGGAGTGAAAACTGGTGCAACCACTGCAGAGGTCAGTCTGGAGGTTTCTCAAAAAGCTAGGATTGGAAGTCCCATTTGATCCAGCTATTCCGCTTCTGGGCATATTCCCAGAAGAAGTGAAATCATCTTACCACAGTGATGTATGTGCATCCATGTTTATAGCAGCACAATTTGTAATAGCCAAATCTTGGAAACAACCCAAATGCCCATCAATCGAGGAATGGATAAAAAAGATGTGGTACTTTTATATAATGGAGTACTATTCAGCTATAAAAAGTGATCACATTGAGTCTTTTATAGGTAAATGGATGCGACTTGAGAGCATACTCATAAGTGAAATAAACCAAACACGCATGTGTAAACACCGCATTGTCTCCCTAGTGTAAGAAACTGAAAGACTCAATAAGATACAAAATTCCCGATAAATATGGAGAAAAGGTTCTGAAGTCCAATGGTGCTTTTATTCTTTGATTTGATTGGTTTAAGTCCCTTTCCTACTATTTGATTGCAATATATGAGAAGATAGGAACAGCTCTTTTGAAAAATGGGACATTACGGTAGCCATTGCTGGTTTCTTGTTGTCCGACTTGAAGGCCTGTAATGCTCTTTTGTTTTATCTGGTTTTATATTACTTTGTTTTGTTTGAGTTTATTGTCTGTAAATGTATGAACAACCATTGTGAAGAAAGCAAGAGACACTAAGGTAACCATTGTTAATCTCCTGTTGTTATGTTTTGAAAACCTGCATAGCTTACAGTGTTCTGTTCTGAAATGC
>RJWT010045527.1:0-11606 GCA_004365215.1 Cuniculus paca
TTAGAGCACACCTTCCCCTATTAATTTAAAATAATGTAACAGCTTTATCCTTTACTATCATGTGTATATTTTGCAATTCTTTCTTCCTCCTACATAAGATTCTGGAATGCATTGTACAAGAACCCATCAAGCACTGTCTCACTTTTCTCAGAGAAATCAATAGATCAGTAACGTGTGCAATAAGCTACATATCCAGCCCTTATTTATCAATAGAGAGGGTCATTTGCAATGAGTTTCATGTCCACTCCTTATTGATTTTTTATTTTCAGGGATGGACTCCCTATCTTGCCCATGGAGCCTCAAAATTATAATTTTTCTGCCTCAGCATTGCAGAGTGCTGGGATTGAAAGTGTACTCCACCATACCTAGCTCCCTTAGCTTTAGTATTATTATATGAGTAATCTGAAAGCTCAGAGGCTGTAAAGACACAAATTTCAACTAAGAATTTTCAAAGTATGTATTGGCAAACAATGTTAGAGCTCCAAATAACAAATACACAGTAGTAAAAATTTTATAGCAATTTATTTTTAATAGCCATATGAATAATTACTAAATGACTGTAAAATTTCTTTTAGAAGACAAGTAATGAAATATGAGGCGATAGGTAAGACACATCCTGTTTTAGCCAGTGTGAACCAAGATTTATTTGCCCAACCAAACTTAGTCACACAAGAAATAGGTGAGATATATATGAGACTCCGACCTTGTCTCTCTGTCTACCTTCCCTCTTCTGGCAGGTGAAACAAATACTTCATCCTGCTCTGAGAACCAACTGTGGTAAGTGGCAACTCTACATTTCAGGATGAACAGTCATTATGCTAATATATCCATAAATGGACAGTGACAAGGTGATACATTTCATAAGTATACCTGTGGTTTTAAAAAAATCTATTGATTACATGTCCTGAAAATAATCATCTTAATAAACTTTTTTTCAGCTAAGAAAATAGAATATAAATGGCTATGTTTTTTCCAAAAGCACTTTTATCAAATTTGATATTTAAGTGAAACTTTTTCATTCTAAAAGTTGCAACATAATTAAGATTCATGTCTTGTAGATTACATTAGAATTTTATGGTAACCTATAGTTACAATAATTCTACCTTGAGAATTGTATTAGATATGTGATTAGTAGAAAATGGATCACTAGACTTATTGAGCAAGAATGTGTACTAATTATAGCATATCTGACTATGCCTTAATAAGTATTACAATGAGCAGGAGAAATTGTCCTTGCTAATAGATTTAATTTGCTCCAAAAATTATAACAGTGATTAAAATATTTCATTAAAAATCACTGAAATAAAGCAGAATTTACCCCATGAAATGTAACCAAAAAAAAGAAAGAGATTTCCAATCAAAATCCATCCTGACCAGGCTTCCACATTTTATATAGGTGATTTAATTGTAATATGTATTGTGCATTTTTATATAAGACACAATTTCCATAAAAGCTGTATATTTTAAGGCAAATAAGAAGGAATTCCACAGAATATTTGGATACCACATAAGAACCCTAAGGCAACAGGCAACATCTTATATACCAATTCAGGGAAGATTTTAATTCCAAATTGTGTTTGTTCATGCTTTTCACCCCTGTGGTTACATTCATCCAGGAGCTTTAGGACCGACCATTCACCTCTTGCCAGAGAAGATTGGTGTTGCCTGTTTCTGCCAGCAAAAATGCAAAGTTAGAATGTCTGTCTGTCTGTTGTATGACTAAACATCTGAAAGAGGATCAGAAAATTTTAAATTGATGATGAGCTTCAAGCCCGCGAGCCACTCTTTAATAATGCTTTATGAGGTGAACTGAGGCTCCTGGATTGAGTTCACATTTTTTGAGGCAGAGAGAGAGATTGGAAAAAAGTGTCAGTTTTCAAGATATGTAAATCACATACAACTAAGTAGATGAGTACTACAATACTATTTAGATAGTTCAAGGCAAGAGGAAGGATTTCATTCTTAGGAGGAAAAAAATGCTTTTCTGGAACAGGCAGGGCAGCCAGCTCTTCTTATTTAGATGCATTTCCCTATTTCTTACCTAGGAAGTCTAGTAGGTTTGCTATGTATGCATTTGTATGACTGGTTTCTGTCTTACAGATGCCTCATGAGATGAAAGAAAATGATCAGATTATAGATTAATTATTATATTTAATATTTGAAAATATTGAGTCCAGTGCCTTTCTAGAGCTGTGACCTGTCTTTAAATATGTCTACAGACATACTGCACACATTCCACACGTGTGTCCTGGTGTTTTTTATGAGATATTTTCTGATCTGCATAAGCCTTTAAAATTTTCTGTGCTGTTCATATTTGGAGTGAGGAATTTGAAACTAAAGTGACTGGGTTGATCAGTCAGTTCTGCTAACAGAAGGTTTAGTTTCTCAAGTCTCACATCTTATAGTAACCAGCATGGAAAAATGCAACTTTAATCACTGGATTTCTTTTTTTTCCTTTACAGTCAAGTGGCCTCCAAACTTCCTCAAGCGTTGGCCGTAGGGGAACCCCCTCTCTCCTAGGTCAAGAGAGCAGGAGGTCAAGGGAGGGAAAAGTCTGGGTCCAGAAAGGGATGGAACTACCCTGAAAGCAGCTACTGTTTCCTAGAACACTTGCACACAGTGAGATGGCCATTGGGGGTAAATAGGACTCTCTATCTCCAGGGAGACTGCTTTGAATAAATTCTTTTGCTTTGGATATACATAGTTTCCCGTCATTCGATAACTGTATGTGGCATTATGATGTGTAGCCAAACCAAGGCAGGGGGATATGGTCCTGAAAACTTGCATGTCAATTATTTTCTTTATTTATACCTTTAATCCATATATAATTACCTTGAAAGAAAATGCATAAAAGAACAGGATTAATTTTTTTCATATTGTGAACTTGACTTCCCAGCACCAGGGGCTAGATAATCTTTTCCTCCTTCATTGATTTTTAATGATGCCTTGCTTGGTCTGTCACTTATATTTTCTAATCAGTGCCACTATTTTATCTTTTACTACAAGGACAGCAAAAGACAAGAACACTATTTAATTGTCCCTGAACTGAAAACAAAAGCAACATTTTTCTCTCTTGTTCTAAAATTCTCCAGAAAACCCACTGGAAACCTATGCCAGGGGATTTCCCTGCCCAAGGGAACTAGGATAAGAGTGGGTCCTCTGGAGATTAACCAAAAAATCTGTGGAGGTTGACCACTGGGCTGCATAGAATGAACAATCCTCAGCCAAGAGGCATCGAGGAACTGTGAAGATGGAAGTTGAACCTCCCCAAGCTCACAGGCTAACTATGAAAAAAACCAAATGCACATGAAAGAATAGAGAGAAATAGGTATAGCACATCGGGATCAAAACTTTAATAGCATGCAAAGTTTACTAGGTAGACATTAAATGTTTCTTTCCAGGGACAAGTACACTATTTTTAGAGCTAGCTTATGAAGTTACCTTTAGAGAGGGAATTAGAAATGTTGCTGAAGGGTCTAACTATTATCCTGTCAAAGGAATGGCATGACCAACAGCAAAATTACATGGTTACCAGAGGTAAACACTGAGGCTAGAAGAAAACTTGAGTCCATGCCCAATAGTCCACTGGCTAGTAGTGAAGCTGGCAGGGTGTCAAATAATACCTTTGTCTCCACATCTTCTCTGACAAAGACATCACAAAGCCTAAACTGCATTCCATCAGGTTGAAAAAAACAGTGAAAAATTGGTTTAGTAAACTCAGAGGCAATTCCAAGGGTTAATCTATTTTATAAAATTTTCTCCTTTGTGAGTCATTGTGATTACAAAGTTGACTCAATATTGAAATTGCAGAACAGAGTGCCTTCTTACATAAAGAAAGATGAATTCTCTTGAATTTCTTCTTAGTCTCATTCATTCTTTGCCTAGCTTTTTGCTTGAACACTAGTTTCACAAGAAGGGGGGATGAGGTCCTTTTCCTAAGATACTTCCCTTAGAAAATCAAACTATATCCTTTCCCAGGCCTGCCCACACTCTGAAATAATCACTGTCAGCAATAAAACACTTTCTGACACTTTCTTAAATGTAGCAGGACATTGTCTCTCATTGAGTTATCATGTAGCAAATGAGAGGAGCGCAGCTGCCCTGAGACGGGCACTGGACAGCCACAGCAGCAAGCTGCTCTCACAGTGGCTGGTGCCCACACACCTGCCAGAATGCAGAGCCGCTGCTCCAGGTTTCAGCCTGCCATTCTCACAGACCTTGGAATTTACTCAAAGTATTATAGGTTTCAAGTATTAAAGAGGAGAATGCATATTTCCATTCCGTCCTTCTGTATATCAATGTATGATTGATTTAATGGCTTGAAGAAGAAAACTTGAATACCTAAAGTGTACAATTGGATTGTGGCACTGAGAGGAAAAGGCATCAGGTTCTTGTCATCAAGAAGTGTGCTTCAGAGCTTCTTTCGAGTATGGCACTTCCATTTTTTTCTTCTGCCCCCATGGTAGTGTCCTTCTGCAGCCCAGCCCAGCATCATTCTCCTCTTCATGTGTTGATTCTTCTCTTGTCTCATTATGAATGAATTTGGATAAAGGTGCTCCTTAGTGCCCCACCTCCACGTACTAAACATTTTAATACACGTCTCTGTTCCCTGTGTTTTGTTTCCCAGCAATGACTTTATTCCCAGTGATCCTATTCCTGGTTGCTATTCAGCTGCCATCTTTCCCTGCAAATGAGAATCAGGTAAGTTTAAGGCAGAAAATCTTTTCAAACAGCTCAGGAATCTATGAGAGAGAGACAGCTAAAAGATCAGTCTTCAAAATTGAAAAGATTTCAAATCTAATAACGCTACTTTTGTACTAAGAACTGTTTTCATTTTATTTAATCCATTTAAACATGATCCCTACAGAAAATTATCAATATATGTATACAGAATCTCAAAATAGTATGATTTTGTTACACACATATATCTAATTTTACAGATATTGTGTCAGAACAATTGTATCTATTTTTAAATTTAAAACTTACTAAAATTATTAAGCTGATTTCCCCCATACTCCATTTCTTTCTTTTTTTTTTTACTTTAAAGAGGATAAAACCAAGAAAAATAAAACAGAATAAAACCAATCAAAACAAACCAGTGTGACAGAGGACTTCAAAACATTGCAAAATCAACAGTAGTTACCATAATGCCTTTTGTAGTCTTATAGCTGCAGATACCTTCAGACATAGTAAAAATCAAACAGAACAGAACAGAATAGAACAATAAAAACAAAACAATGAATGCAAGAACTTCAAAACTAGACAATAGTAAATCCAAAATGGTTACCATAATATATCTTGCTATCTTTGAAATAGCTGCCCATGCTATCAAATATAACAATCAAACAAAACAAATGAGAATAAAACCCAACCCAACAAAACAATGAAAATGATACAGGACTTCAAAACAAGACAATAGGGCATCAACAATGGCTACCACCCTCAGAAGGAGATCCCCCTAGATGCCACATTGCACACTGCTATCCTCTGAACAGATGACCAGACCATGGGCCCTAGACCTGCAAGGTCAGTGAAACACCAAACACCACAAGCATCAAATTGCATTTCACTTCAGTAGCTATCATCACAGCCTGTGTTTCTCTCTGTGCATGGTGCTGGTTGCAGGGGGGCATGCTTCTTGATGAAGTCCTGTTCTCTCCCTCTGCAGTCCTCGAATGGCACTGACTCCTGGGAAAAGGCTTGGGTCTGACTATCCCCATGCCAGCAGCAGCCTGTGCATGGCCTCCATTTATTTCTAATATGCAGTTTTCCTCAAGTAGTTCCAAAAACAGGGTCAATCATCCTGTTTAGTGATAGGGTATGCAGTGCCCAAGGAATGTGTTTATCATCAGTCCAGAGAACTTCTGAATGCCAGAATCTTAGGGCATTTCTCTTGGTTATCATGCCCTGCTCCAGTTTTGGGCATACACTGGCTAGGCTTTCTTACACCGGAGAACATCAACACTTGGTTAAAATTTCATTTGTCTTATAGAAAAGTAAAGTGTTACCACAATCACATTATCAACTTGGAGCCAATTTATTCCTCACATGGGGTTTCATTTCAATAATTTGCTTTCTTCTCAATTTCTTTCTTATGGATTGCATTTTATGGCCTCTCTTTTCACCTCTCATCTCTCTGGTATGTCTCCCAGTTTTATTGATAAATTTATTAAAAGTTGAACACCAGGGAGATCCATGATCATATTTGCGCTTTGTTGATCCTGAGCATCTCAAATTGATCCTTATTCTATATTACATAGCATCCTTTCAATTTTGAGCTATAGTACCATGATTATTTGTCACATTACCTATCCAATATAAAGTCTTTAAGGTAGATATTAGATTTTATTCAGTTTAGTCTCAATATTTATAGTATTTTTGACATGTAATAAAACCTTTATTGATATTTATATAAACAAGAACCAAATATACTTTTTCTTCAGAATTTTTTCTATAAAGCAAGAGGTAAGAAGCAGAGAACAATTACTTTTCTCTCAACAGCCAATTTGTGTTTTGAAAAAAGTCTATTTTAAGGGTGTCTGTGAGCTCAATAGGAAATTTCTGTATACATTATTTTATGGCTGTGGTAAAATACAGAGATGATCACTACTGACCTTGCATATCTAAATCCTTTGTAAGTCAGCAGTCAGTTGCTTGGTGGGGTCTCTTGATACCAAACATTGGCTAATGGTCTTGTCCTTATGTTACAGACAGCTGAGCTAGATAAAAAAATATTATAGGCAATCAGACAGGGATAGGCCCTCAAAAGAACCAGTGCAAAAGGCCAAATACCTTGCAACTGTGGGAGAGAGAGAGACACCCCTGCTATGGGCCAGACCTCAAGACAAAAGATAAATCCAATCCACCCACATACTTCCTAAGGATAAGCATCAAAAATTGATGTTCTAATAGGTCTCTGTCACCCTGAGAAAGCCAAGAGCACCATCCCAACCCCCTACTGGAAGAGTCACTGTTCTTTAAGCAGACCTGCTCGCTATGGGTCTTGCTTCCCTATTTGTCCCTGATTTAATCAATTTTACCTGAGCAATTAATCTTATTGATTGACCATAGTTCTGACCCATTTCATGCTCACCTTGAAAGTTCTCATATTTTCTGCACCTTAGACCTGCCTCACTTTGTGGTTTTACTCTATAAAAGTTCTTTGGCAACCCACTTGGGACCCCTTCTGTCTCTGTCTCAGAAAAAAAGCTTTCTTTCTCTCAATAAATATATTCTGCCCTTAACCTGCATTGTTCCTAAACTTCATTCTGCGATTTTAGAAAACACAAACTCGTACCAGATATATAATAGGTTAAGGGTTTTGTTCCCCTATATCACTTAGGAACATAAAAACAAGAAAAAGAAATGCACATACACTAGATAATGGCAACATAATGTGGTCACGTGTATGAGGGCAGTGTTTGAAGTCTTGAGGGGACTCAGTGTGGTGGAAGGTGTGGATAAATTAGCCAAGCTCTAAGACAAATTCTATAAGGGTATTCTTCCTCTTCCCTATAAAACAGCACATTTTTATGTAAATTTAGATCTGCGAATTGCTCTTATTTCTTATGCCAACAATTCACATAATCCCATTCCAGCCCCCAGACCCATGCATGTATATAATATAAGCTCAAATATTACCACATGAATTAAAACTTTATCCATTACCTTTCTCTCAATAAAAACACAAAGTCAGCGATAGTCCATTAATTGAATGAATTGTCTCCTTCGAATTGCATTTGGGATTTTTTTCTAATTGGTATAGCCATTTACTGAATGATTCCGTAACACTTTGTACGTAATATATAACACTCTTTTACGAGAATATGCACATACATTTGGGCTGAGCATTCTTTCTGTAGTTATCAGATACTGCCAGAAGAATGATCACTCTCACATCTATAGTAAATTATGTGGCTGCACGCTAGTACTGCCTTGTTGCAGCCTACATGTGACTGTCCTAATGGTTCCTCTCATGTACTTTTGTTATCATAAGATGTTATCACTCATATATTTATAGAAATCACAGGAAGATTTCTGTTAAAAACAAAATTGGCCTGTGTGCCCTCAGAGGAGTTTCACTGTGTCCTGTCATGGATCGCATCCTCATTCTTGAAGCTTTAATCTACTACTTTTCTATTTAAAAGTCATGCCTTTGCCTGAGAACCACTGGCAATGCTCAGCAAATAATATTGGCTTGAACTAAACACTTTTTCAAAATGAACTTTGTCCTTTTGAAATATCAAAGACTTATTCACTTGTAATTTTCAAATGTACTAAAAATAAATCTGATTTTATGTCTCCTTAGGAGCAAGCATTTGCTGCTTCGTCAACCACCCTTCCAGAAGTCCAAGAGGAGATTGTAAAGAAACACAACGAACTAAGGCCTTAATGTAGAGAAGGTGCCTTGAGCCACTGTGAGGTGTGCTAAGAGCAGGCGGCTGGCAGTGGACATGTCTCGACCTTTGCCTAAGAAGTTCAGCCTTAAAAAAGAAAAAAAGAAGTTCAGCCTTGATTTTCACATTTCATTTGTTTTATGGTCAGAGCAGAATTTCTTAACTTCCCTTGATAACATTTAAATAACTTGTCAAGTTTGTGGGACTATTTAAATTATATGTGTAGAACTAGAATGTCTTTATGCATCTAGTGAAAGGCCATTTTTTCTCTACTGACTGTGTTACATCTCCTAATCTAAGACCATGAAGACTGTACCTGTAAGTCAGTGCTGTTTAGTGGAAATAATAGTACATTTTTTTGGTTCCAGCACCAATGCTCACACATCTCCCAAATTTATCAGATGAGGATGTAAACTGGTAATCCTAAGAGTTAGAGTAAGACAAGTACTACAAATCCTTAGGTAGGTCTGCTGTGCTAGCATAATAATGGGACCATAATCATCTTACATTTTTTTAACTACTTAGGACAGACATAGTATCTATATTTATTTGGAACACAAAGGGGCACATTAAAAATATATATTCCTGCCTATGATTTTAAAAATTGCAACGTATCTAAACAGAAGGTTTATTTTATTTGCTTATTTTTATTACTATGTTTGTGATGCATAAGGAACACACTCTCAGTGGAGATTTGGTGTTGAATCTTAATCCTTTTTACTCCTTCTCATCCCCCCCTCCCCTCTTCCCCTTTCCATCTCCAGTTTTCTATCCTTTATCTTCCTCTCTGTTTGCTATCATCTATCTTTTATTTTTCTATATAAATTATTTTGGGGGGTTTTTGTATAAAAAACAAGAGGATATTTAAATTTTCTTTGTAGAAATTTCATAGTGATATAAACAAGTCTATTCAATTTGGGTTCATATTTATGTGTCTTTGATTTTTTAAATATAGAGTGCACATCTTTCTTTTCTTCTTTTTCTTACTCTCTTAGGACTCGATTAACCAAGCAGCAGAGAAGGCCCAAGCCTGGGTATGGCGGACTGATGATGAAGGCTTAAATAGAAGAGACAAGTGGCATGATTTTAGGGTTCCAGGAGGATCAAGGCCCTCTAGCAGAGTTAGAGACTCTCTGCGGCCTGAGACAAAGAACTTATCTGTGTTTTTATTTGGTTTTCAAACAAGGGAAGCGGTTAGAGTAGAAAAACAAGGGAAACTGAGCAGGACCTTGGGTGTGGTTTAAGGATTTCTGCAAGTAACAGACTATGTTAATTTCAGAGCTGGATCTTATGTTAATTTAGGAGAACTTTCTTATGTTAATTTAAAAGTATCTTATGTTAATTTAGGAGAAGTACCTTAGTAGAAAGTCTCCAGGTTGACTTTCACTACAGGAATGAAATGCCTGCAGCTACAGTCTTTATTTAGTTAACAGGGTGGAAATCAGGCCTCCTCAGCTGTGATTCTGTCCTTGGAGGTGGCAGGGCATCACAGGCCACTACAGGCCTCAGCTGGGACCAATGGCCTATAGAGTTTCACTTACTATGAGTCCGTTGCCCATCTTGACATAGGGCTTAGGTCTTGGATAGACTCACAAGGAAATATACAAAGCAATTGGTTAATTTTAAATTCTGCTCAGAGCCACTTCAAAGTGATCTCCATCACCTTGGCAGACCAGTGCAGTTATAAGAACAGTGAAACCCAGTACTGTTACTCAGTATGTGAACTAACAAAGATTCCTTAGAATATTGGGCAGGTAAAATAATAAGGGTCCTTAGAATGATGTTTGGTTCACAAAACTTTGTAACTAAATCCTGCTTCTAATGCTGGCTTTTAAATTAAGTGTCTCTGAATGTAGAGATAACTGAGAATGACCACCCTGTGCTCATTGTTTTCTATTTTGTAAATGCTGTCTCACACATTACCACCTTTGGACCTCTCAACCAGCTCATGGATATAGCAGATTGAAGCATGTCTACCTCTAAAGTTAGAAAAACATCTATCTAGAGAAAAACGATTGGTAATTAGGATCACGCATGTTAGGGGATTATGGCACAATAGAGAAGCAGAAGGTACCAGAAGGAGAAATTTACTGGGGGCTGAGGATGCGGAGAGGAATGCACAACTGGTGTGGCTGAGCTATTTCCTCTGCTGGGTATGTTGGTTTGACTTGAATCTGCTGGCTGGAGTACAAGAAAAAGGCTGATGTCTGGACCTGAAAGATGTTTATCACCATAAACAATCTCAATTTTACATTTTAGATTTGTATACCTGAAGGCATGAATATGCCATAAGATCAGCAAAACCGAATTGTCCTAGCCATGCGAAACCTTTGTATTAGCATCTTTAAATCAAGAACCTTAATATGTTTTTATAACTTTAGTTGGGGTGTCTCCCATAAGGCTAAGGAGATTATTGGGGTCTCCAATTAATGAATAAGAGCTGGTTAAAGGTTACCAGGCAGCCACTTTCTTATTTATCAATTGAAGTCCTGTCCAATCTCTCCTTACCCCAAGGGATTTTCTTTAATTGTTTTAACCCAGTAATTTGTAAACAATGAAAGACTCAAGTAGCATCATTTTAACCAGCTGGCAACCCAGGGTAAAAGCATGTTTTTAAAATCTATAACCCAAATAAACTTGGATTAAAGGAACTGAAAATACAGAAGAAAAAGTAAAGAGAAAAGATTGTTGAGCTCAAATAAAAAGAACAGCTGCTTGTGGATATGACAAAGAAACATATATAGATGATCTGTACAGATTGGACATAGAAACATATACAGTTTAACAGACAAACATTTTATACAATTAGACTGCACTCGAATATATTTGGCCAACTAGAATTAATCCCTTTGTAGGTGAATTAACAGAGATCTCTTGAAATAAGAATAGCAAACCAAGGGTATGTCTAGCTTTCTCTCACGCAGCTTACCGTAGCTGAGTTTGTTCTTGTGAGCTGAGGGTGGAGTTCAGAGTCACATAAACATCCTTGAAATGTAAATTTATTGGGGGCTGAGGATGCAGAGAGGAATGCCTAACTGGTGTGGTTGAGCTATTTCCTCTGCCAGGTATGGAGGAGGCGGGGGCTATACGACCCATGACCTGATGGAAATGGCACTTGGGGTGAGCACCGATGATGTGTAACAGACTGATGAGAATTTTGGCACATGTGGAAAGGGAAGGAGCTAAGTTGCAATCAGGGCCAAATGGGAG
>RJWT010045528.1:0-11605 GCA_004365215.1 Cuniculus paca
ACAGCATTTCAAAACAGAACACAGAAAGCTACACAGGTCTTCAAAACATAACAACAGGAGATTAACTATGGTTACCCCAGTGTCTCTTGCTTTCCTCAAAATGGTTGTTCATACATTTACAGACAATAAACTCAAACAAAACAAAGCAATACATAACCAGATAAAACAAAAGAGCACTACAGGCGATCACGTTGGCCAATAAGAAACCAGCGATGGCTACCGTGGTGTCCCATTTTTCAAAAGAGCTGCTCCTATTTTCTCACATATTGCAATCAAATTGTAGGAAAGGGACTTAAACCAATCAAATCAAAGAATAAAAGCACCGTTGGACTTCAGAACCTTACTTTCATATTTATCGGGAATTTTCTATCTTATTGAGTCTTTCAGTTTCTTACACTAGGAAGACAATGCGGTGTTTACACATGTGGGTTTGGTTTATTTCACTTATGAGTACGGTCTCAAGTCGCATCCGTTTACCTATAAAAGCCTCAAGATGATCATTTTTTATAGCTGAATAGTACTCCATTGTATAAAAGTACCACATCTTTTTTTTCCATTCCTTGATTGATGGGCATTTGGGTTGTTTCCAAGATTTGGCTAATACAAATTGTGCTGCTATAAACATGGGTGCACATATATCACTATGATATATGTGACTTCTTTTTTAACTCATTTAATTTCTAAATACTTGAGAGTTCTTTCAGATATTTTATTAACACTGATTTATAATTTAATAATATTATGATCAGATTTCAATCTTTGAAACTTACTGAGATTATCTTAATGCCCAAATATTTAGTTCCTCTTCCAAAGAAGACAAAAAGATACCTGAAGCCTTTAGCCTCAGGCCACTCCAATGACTCCATGCTTCATTGACTGCAAAACTTCCTTGAAGGCAATTAAAATCATACCTGGTAAGAGCAAGTATAGTTGTCTTATCTTCTATCTTAATATGCTCCTAAATAGATCAGTTGCAGTTCAGAACAAGTGTCACTTGAGGTCTTTGTTAATAATGATAGCATAGACCAAACTGAAAAAACAAACAAACAAAAAAAACTACAAAACCTGATGTTCTAATATTCTATTACTAAATAAGAAGAAAGAAATATATTTGCTAAACATAAAGTAAACCTAAGTAGCATGCAAAACTATAAAAGCTTTTCCTTAGGACAACCCAGTAATCAATATAAAGTAGTAAAGTAACTGCTTTGTTTGCTTTCCAAAAAGCACTGTAGGCCATGAATATTTAATGGTGGACAAATCAATATGCTGAATGTAAGGAATAATGGCTTGGGAAAGTAGCTGGAAAGATTTGGTTACATGGAGGATCAAATGAATTACAATTAGTCTAATGAGCTTTTAAATTTTTGCTTTAAGGCTATTGTCCTGGTCACGGGTATATTATACACCTCAAGTATGTGGTCTACATAGCTTCCTCACATGCAGGCAGGATACCACATATTCCCAGTTAACAACACAGGGTCGATGAGCCTGAGGCTGCGTTTCACTTTATTTTTCTTAGTTTTTCATTTTTACCTGGGGCTCAAGACAGTCAATAATCTTTGTTTTTAAAAAAGCATTCTAAGCAGCTGTTGGTTTTGTAATCACTGAGTTCTCTGAATGAAAAGCAAGGAACCGTCAGATGATGTATCAGTGAGGAGCTGCACAGCTCAGACTTATCTGAGGACAGAGTTCCTAAGGAAGCTTTGTGGTCAGTCTAACCGGGAAAATTGTCTTCCTTTAAGACACATGGCTAGTCCTTCCACTCTGTGAGGACATTTCCCCTTAATGGTTTTAAAATTTTATGAGCGGGATCCACTTGATTTACCTGAAACATTAAGATTATTGGGGCCCAGCTGAATTCTGAGAGATACAGAGGACCGTGTATGTGTGTGGGTGTATACTGGGGGAGGTAGCTGTGAAAAAGCAAACTTTAAATCCCAGAATATATTTTCTATCTCATTACTATTTTTTCAGTTCACAGCAAAATAGAAAGCAAGATAGAGATCTTGCATATATGCCTACTCCCATCCATGCATAATGCCCCTCATTATCAACATTCCCCTCATTATTATTTTTCCCTCCCTAAATCAACTTTGTTTTTTTTTTTTGCGGCACTGGGGATTGAACTCATGACGTTGTGCTTGCCAGGCAGGTGCTCAGGCCACTGAGCTAGATCCCCAGCCCCCTAAATTAACTTTTTAGAAAATATGCTTCTATCTTCACCTTTCAAATTCTTTATTCAATAATTCATTATTTTGAGATCTCAGAACTCTTGAAATTTTTAGTGTTTTTTTTTTCTTTTCACTAAAGAAGTAAATGGAATACTGCATAGACAAGAGATACAGGCCCAGAATTTAGGGACCAGTTAGAAAATAATAAACATATAAGCTATTTTTAATTCTGTCACTCTGAAACAGTCAAACTAGGCTGTGTAACTTGGAGTAATTTATTTAACTACACTGTGCCTCAGTTTGTTCAGATGTACAACAAAGTCTAAAAAATAGTATAGTATTCAGTATACGAAGTTGTTACAAAGATCAAATGAAATTAATGCCTGTAAAATCACTTAGGGAGGATCAAGTCACCCTTCCCATGAGCCAGAGGAAGTTATGCAGGTCCTGCAAGGAGAAACAAGAAGCCAGTTTGCCCTTTCCATGAGCCAACTGGCGTGTAGGCTGGGAAACATTACCCGCTGCCCACCAGAAGCAACCAGCTGATTAGCAACTGAGGTACAAAAACAATGTAATGCTTGTATTGTTTGATTGAATTTACAGGCCCAGAGCCAGTAGCTTGAGTATCTGTTGAGAGGATAACAATATGCAATATAGCAAATATGGGACATTTCCTTCTGTCTTGTCTGTGAAATCCAATATTGTTCTCACTGTTTTGCTTTGTTCTGTTTTATTGTTTTGTTTTATTCAATGTTCTGTTTTGACTGGTTTTATTCTGTTCTGTTTTGTTTGATTTTATTATGTCTGATGGTATGGGCAGAAATTTTGAAGATAACAAGAGGCATTATGGTAGCAATGGTTGATTTCCTATTACCCTGTTTTGAAGTCCCGTATCACTTTCACTGTTTTGTTTTGATTGGTTTTATTCTGTTTTATTTTCTTTGGTTTTATTCTCTTTAAAATAAAATTTTAAAAACTCACTGAGGGAAAGATCTGGCATATATAGTAGTAAGTGCTCTGTCAGTGTTGCACCTCATTGCTATAATTGTTTTTATTTCATATAAAATCTAATGAACATTATTGCATCATTTATATCAGAATTCTTTTCTGATCTAGATCAATAAACATTCATATTTCCATATAATTTTATAATATGGTCATGGGTCTAAATCGTGCTCTTGCAACTGATATCATATAAACATACCCATATATTACATCTTCCACTTATCATTTTAATCTGTATACAGTAATGTTACTAGCTTTTGGCATCCGATGGATGCTTTCCAGACTCTTGGTATCCTGAACAAAGAACTGGACAAGACACATAAAAAAAGAAAAAGGTACCAAGGATTTGCATTTATCAAAGGTGAGAAAAGAAGTACTCTCTGCAGAGTAAGAGTAGATCACTGAGGGACTTCACAGTGGCCACAAGGTTAATGGTGGGGGTGCTTCATATCTCCCCTTCCTTGGTCTGATGTCATACCTAGACTGTCCCACCAAAAACTTGCTTGGTTCCATGACAGATGTAAATGAAAAATTGAAGATAACACTTTCTGATTAGTCCTAGATGCAGGATTTGGGAGCTGCATTTTGTGCATGTGTTCTGAGTGGTATCCATGAGTACTTACTTGAGAAACATATTTAATGCAAGATATACAAATATGTAAGAATTTACAAGATTGGCTTACAATGACCACACAGACTTAGATGTAGAAGAGTGCAAAAGGGCTGTCTGTGTGCTAGAAATCCATAGGAGCCAGTTGAAGACCTGGAGCTCAGTGTAGTGTCCTGTATGGGTCCATATCTGGAGGCCATAGAGTCTGTGCTGGAGGCTGAAGAGCTTGTGATGGAAGTTAGATTATGTCCAAGGTGAAGGTGAAGACTGGAGCTCCTCTTATGAAACAGAAGTGAGCCTTCCTTCTTCGCTTCTCTTTTATTCTATTCAGGTGACAAGCCTATTGGCTGATGTCACTCACACCCAGGGTGGGTCTTCTGTCTTTATAAATCCCTTCAACTACACCCAGAACTATGCTGATCCAATTCAGTGGGGTGTTTCTTACTCAAATTGACACAGTCAGTTAGCTATCTCAGTGTCTGTGATTTATAGGACATGCCCACTTGCTCCGCCAGTTTGTCCTGCCCTAATCTTCTGTTTCATGTTTCCCTGAGAGATATAATTCCCATAACTCTTTATGGGGTGCTGAGGAAGTGGAGGTCTCTATCTTTATATAGCTGCTTTTGTCTGAAAGTGGCTGTGTGTAGGCCCTATCTACCTAGGATTATGTGTCCTTTGACTACCTTGGGAAGTTGGGGCTCACTGCCCAGGCTGGGAAAAGATGTATCAGAAGACAATGAGAGAGCCAGGGATATAGCTCAGCGGCACAAGTGCCTGCCTGGCAAGTGCAAGGACCTGAGTTCAATTCCAGGTACAAAACAAACAAACAAACAAAGACAATGAGAAAAAAAAGTCTGTGTCAAAAACTGCTGAGTTTCCTGTTCAGTGGGAGAGCGCTTGGTGAATTCATCAGGAGAGTAACGGGTTATAATAGAAAATCTCTCCCCCAGCCATTATACTTCAGTTGCTCAGGTCATAGTTCCTGTTGCAGTTCCTGTTACTTCTGTCTCCTAGAAACAACTGGCCACTGTGATGCATAGCTGGTCACTATGATGCATATTATAAGAACCAATCAATAACTGCCAAATATTCTGCTTCTGTACTTTTTGCTTACTTATCCCATATAAGCCCCAAACAAGGATCAGGGCCTGATACTTTGAGAATGATCCTAATCAGTGCCCATTGATATAAAATAAATCTGCCTCCAAATCCTGGGTGTCATTTTGGTGTTTCTGCTTGCCGTAGCAGATTACTAACTAAAGCCTTCAACGAACAAACGTTACTGTTAGGTTGAGAAGGTTGAGCCCAAAGATAAGAAGGAGCAAGCCAGAATATTTTCTGGTCTGTCTTAAAGGGATTATGAGAGATCCAGCAATGAGAAACATTATTTTTCCATGCTATTATTTGGGAGAAATTTTCTAAGGAGTTTTATTCCCATATTTTCTGTGGAGAAGAAAGCATGATGAATAAGGACAGTAGATAAACTACCAAGAGCTTGAGACAGGTGGGCTAGCAAGATTGCCTACATTGTGGATCCAGTTAAAACTGGGAGTCCTAATATAGGTTCCTAATTAAACTGCAGTGGATCAGGGGTCATTAGTAACTCTACTTCTCTGCACCCAGATCAGTACTGAAGTCTCATATTTTAAAGAGGCGCCTCAGATCCTTCAGAAGTTAACAGAAGTAGCTTTATGCCTTTGCATGGCTCTTTCCCTCAGACAGTTCAGGTGGGGCTGGCTTTGTCCTATAAAGGTGAATCTAGCTCTCTATCTTCACCACCTTTACAACAGTGGGTATGGCAAGGATCACTGAAAAGGTTTTAATTGGTCTGCAGGAGCCCCTTCTTTCCAAGTTTTAATGAGCACTTGGTTTCCAGGGAGAACACTAGGCGCTCTCCCTGGGCTAAGAGCTGCCAGGACTTTATTCCCATAGAGTTGGATAGCTGGTTGTACTTAGCCCAGATTAATATGTTGTAAGAGTCTTGTGGCCTCTGAGTCCACTACCATATCAGAATATAAGAAAGGCTTCCCATATGGCATCTCAAATTAATTCATATTTAGCTCGGTTTGGGGTGTTTCAAGTCTTCATGAGGGCAAAGGGCAATTATCAGAGCCAAGACTCTGAAGTCTCTTAGCAAAGTTTTGCCAGAGTTCATTTTAGAGTCTGGCTGCCTCTTTTGACCTTTTCAGAGGACTAACATCTCCATATAGACTGAATTAGACTGAATTCTTTTTTTTTTTTATAATGGGGATCAAACTCAGGACCTCGATTTGCCAAGCCAGGCACTTGTGCCACTGAGCTACATTCCTGGCCTGTAGACTGTATTCCTAATGACTTTGCCTCCTCCTGAGTTATTTGAGAGGTAAAAGAAGGTCTATTGTCACTCTGAAGGGTCTGGGATAGTTCAAAGTAGTGGATGATTTCTCTGAGGTGCACCTTGACTACTTCCATAGCCCTTTTGGAATGGGTTAAGCAAGACCTCAATTCAACCTGCAAACATGTCAATTAAGGCCAATATTTGTTTAAATATCCCACAGAGTAACATGTGGGTAAAGTTCAATTTCCAGTCCTCTCCAGTGTATGTCCCTCTCCTCTGTACAAGTTCTAGCAAAGGAGATGGTCTGGGTTTGCTTGGGTCATTGTAGGCACAGAGTGGGCAAGTTATGCAAACCTGTCAAGTGGACACTGCTAGCCCTGGTCCTGTGAAAATTCAAAAGACCACTTCCCATGTAGCATCTCTTCCATCTGGAAAGAATCGTGAAGGGTTTTTATAGCTTTCCCCTGCATCCCTTGAGGAAGGATCAATTTGTTTTCCAAATACCACCGAAGCCCCAGTTTAATTCCCCCTTGTCCTAAGGTCAGTTTATCTTACTGCGGGGTATAAACTAGTTTTAATGTTTACTCTGCAGCTGGGAACAAGGTTAGGATCTTGAGGAGCTACCAGGCTGCCCTTTTTGCCTATCCGCCTTTTGATTTCTCAACTCCTTAAGACATATCTCTTTGGTGTTCCTTGCAATAAATGATAGCCTCCTGCCTGGGAAGATAGACTGCTGCTAGCACTTATAGAATCTCTTGTTTGTGCTTCATAGATGATTATTAGTTAGCAACCCCCTTTATTTCCAGGTTACTGCATGGGCATTCAGCACCAAAAAGGCAAATTTGGAAGCCATGTAAATATTTAGCCTCACACCTTTTCCCCATATCAATGCCTAAGTAAAAGCTATGAGCTCTGCTTTTTTAGTGGAGGTCCTGGAGGAATGTGTTTGGCCTCAGTGATGTGTTGTGAACTGACAACTGTATAACCTGCCCTTCGATGTCCTTTTTTGACACAGGTACTTTCATTGTGTACTACATTTCCTCAGGGTCTTGCCACTTTGCATATGTTGGGAAATAACCTGTTCCCAAGAGTGGCTGTTCTCCAAGCCTGTAGGCATCACTGATGCAGTGTTAAGAGGTGTACAAGTCTTTATGGTAATCTCAACAGTGTTTAGAAGCAGGACTTGGTACTTGGCAAGCCTCTGTCAACTATAAGTAACCTTTTCTCTCAAGGATAGCCTTCACCTAGTTTTCACCTCAAAGTTAGTTTTATAGCTTCTTCTGTTAGCAAAGCTGTAGCCACTACTGCCCTGATATAAGGCGGCCATCCAGTAAGTCCACTCCATCTAACTGTTTTGAACAGTGTGTCTCTGGATGGGGTTCCTGTCCTAGGCTTTTGAGCAGGTTTAATAGCTCCAAAATTGGGCTGTAGAGTAGAATATTATCTACATATTTTAGGTTGGTCCCTGTTAAAATTCTAGGTTTCTTAAATTGTTTCCCAGTGCCCAAGAAAAAAAATGAGGGTTATCCTGAAAGCCCTGTGTGAAAATTGTCCAAGTATACTGTCGTTTTTCCTTTGAAATGGGATTTTCCTATTCAAAGGCAAACAGGAACTGGGAATCTGGATGTTATGGTTTGTGTCTGGATGGCCTTCCAAGTCTCACGCAGTCACGGAGGCGGCTGAGCCTAGTGTTTGTGATTGGTTCGTTGTCTAGCTCTGGGATGGGCAGTGTGAGCATTGCACCTGCGCACGGGTGGGGAGCCAGCATACAATATAAGGGAGGGAAGGTGGTGCGCTGTTCCTTTTCTTGACCTTTCTTTCCTGTTGCTTGTGGCCGCCACGAGCAGTTGCCCCTTAGCCACGCCACCCTGCCTTGGAGCCAGCTGAGTATGGACTGAAACCTCCTCCTTGCACCTCTCCATAAGCTGATGTCCACTATAACTTAAAGACCAGCTAACCATTTGAGAAACAGGATCTGTCCTATTTATACCAATGATTAAAAACTCAGGCAATTATTTTTTAAAGCTGTAGAGATAGAAATCTCTTTTGAGCATTTAAGAGTAAAAGCACCTTAGAAAGTTCTAAGTACAAGGACAGGGTCTGTGATCTATTGACTAAAATATTCCAGCTCTACTTTTGCATTCTCACCGCTGGTTGAGTGGCCCTTCATTGCCCCCTTTGTTTTGCTCAGGCCCTCAGGCACATGGTTCTTCTGAATTTCTATTAGAAGAAACAGAGATGGTCTCTAAGCACATTTAGAAGAGAAGAGGGGAGGAATCTCATGTGTTCTCTGAAATTAGAGCCCTTAGCTCTTATCTGTAAGGGTGAAATTTCCTTGTGTCCCTGAGGTCAGCTGGAAAAAAATGGCAGACAAACACAAGCAACAAACATGGAGAACATGGCCAACCCACATGGCCAAAAGGTGAATTGGGATGGGTCGCCCAACATCAGCCAGAAACTCGGCAGCCAAAGATGGGGAAAAGGTGGACAGGGATGGACCCCTGAGGTTCTAAACAGAGCCCTGAGAAAGTGACTCCGTAAGGATAAAGATAAAAGGCTATCTAGGGGAAAAGCACAAATAAGATTTTGAGCAGAAAAAGAGGCAGTTTGGGGTAGGCGGGTGCTCAAGCAGAATACCAAATTATAGATAGCTACTTCTTCCAAAGGAATGAGAAAACTGAGCAAAGTATTGGGAAGAATGAAAATGTAAGAGTGAATGAGGCATACAAACTTTAGGATACACACACACACACACACACACACACACACACACATACACACACAGAGTCTGCGTGGTCTGTTTTGTGATTGGGTAGTAGCAGAAACCCTGTCAGCTCTCAACCAACTCAGACCAGCAATGAGTGACCGAAACTGGCTGGAAAAACACATAGGCCACATGCTTCTCTCCCACCTCCCACGTGTTCCCAGGGGCCATGAGAAAATTTCCTGAGTTTCCCTGCTTGCATTAATTTTTCTCACCCTCTGGCTTTCTGCCTCTCCCTGATAACTCATAATATCAGGAAAGAAAAAAAAAGTTAGGGTTTGAATTTTCTGACAGATGAAAGCCTGAATGGGAGAGAAGGGGCAAAAAGGGGATCAGGGGTTTTATAGGGGAGAGGGGAGGAAAAAGAAAACGTTCTCAGCTTGAGTCCATAGACTTCAGAGAAAGAAAGAAAACTGTGTCCAAACAAAACTATGATTACCACCTGGTTGGCTCACCAGGAAAATTGTTGCCAGCTTTTGGAATCTAGTAAAGATTCTTTCCAGGTTTTTGGTGTGGTGGCTGAACAAAGAAAGCAGCAGGCAAGACATGGGAAGAAGGCAGAGAGGATTTACATTGATTAAGCGTGGGAAGAGAAGTATGCTCTGCCGCGTGAGGCCAAGCCGCAGTGGCCCTGAGGTTAATGGTGGAGGTCTTTTGTATCTCCCATCCCTCAGCCTGATGTCAGATCTCAGTTTTCCCATCAAAAATCTGCTTGGCTTCATGTCAAATGTAAATAAAAAACTGAGGATAGCACTTTCCGATTGGTCCCAGGTGCAAGACTCGGGAACTGTGTTCTGCACATGTGTTCTGGGTCTCTGGGATTGACAGACCATGGCTCAGCCAGTTCGCCCCACCCTAATCTCCTATTTCAGTAATATACCATGGTTTACTTTGTGTGGGGCCCATGACTGAACCCAAGACCTCTTATATGCTAAACATGTGCTCTACCATGCACACTTTCAGACTATCTTGATTTTATTTATTTATTTTGTTAATCCTCTAGTTATTTTTTGTTTTGTTTAATGTGCTACTCAGAATCAAACCAGAACCTGAAGCATGCTAAGCTTGCCTTTTTACCACTGAACTATAGTATTGTTGGGTATTTGAACATTTGGCTAATTTTTCCCATTATAGGTAATACTGCAATAAAAATTTTTATATTTTAGTTTTCTTCACTCTGTGTGAGGAATGTGTAAATGGTCAAAAATAAAGATATAGGTGGGGTGTGCTGGTGTATGCCTGTAATCCCAGCACTTGGGAGGCCAAGGCAGGAGGACTGCCACTTTCTTTGAGGACAACCTGGGCTACATAATGAGTTTGAGGCCAGCCTGAACTACATAGCAAAAAATGAAACAAAATACAACAAAACATAAAAATAAAAAATAGAAAAAAAAGACACACATTATACCCCCAAACTATGTTACCATTTTATATTTCTCCTATTAATGTATAAAATATATTTTCTTCCTCCCCAACCCTGGCAAAGATATGCCAAGACTGGCTTTTACAATTTTTTTTTTTTTTTTGCAGCACCAGGGATCAAACTCATGACCTGTCGCTTGCCAAGCAGGCGCTTACAGATTTTACAATTTTTAACATTTTAACTTTAATATTTCCTTTACGTAGTCTTCACATTGGTTGAATTTGTGTACATTTTCATTTTCAATAAAACTTTTTAAAATAGTGCATAGTGTACAATCAAGATTTAGTGTTAAGTGGACTTAGTGGTGCAAGCCTATAATCTCAGCACTCTACTAGGCTAAGGCAGGAGGATCAAAAATTTAAGCTCAGGGAATTTAAGAAGGCTGCATTAAAAAATTAAAAAATAAAGAAAAAGAAAAAAGGGGTGGAAGGCGCTGGGGATGTAGTTCAGCATGAAGGCCCAGTACTGGAAAAAATTTTTTGTATCATTGTTTTCATCATTATCATAATTAACCTTAATAACTTGGAATTTTAACCAAGCTATTTTTAAATTCATACTACCTGTTAAACTACCATTTACCACTGTTTCAATCAGTAACTCCTCAGAGTTCTGTTTCTATAGCTTCTGAATTGCTTAATTTGATAATAACATCTTTATTATTAAATATACTCTTTTCACATTTTGGTAAGTGTATATTTTCCTATGCTTTTATTTTTATCTTTATCATCTTTTCGATTTTAATGATTTCTATGACCTTACTTCAAAGGTCCAACCAAAGATAATTTTTACAAAAACAAAGAGCTTCACAAGGCTCACTACTGCTGAAGCAGCTAACTGCTCTGTTGCACTTTAACTGATCCCTATTCTTTCAGAAAGGGCAAATTCCAAGCTGAAAGAGTACAGGGCTTATGAAGATTTAGATATAAATTCTAGTTTAGAAGTTTGCAGTGGTTATTAGATTAAATCAAATCAAACAGTACATGCAGAATCTACTAAAACAGTATCTGGCATATAGTAGACTTTGAATAAAAAAAATGATTGCTGGGCTAAGTGTAGAGTGCTTGCCTGGCACGCACAAGGCCCTGGGTTTGGTCCCCAGCACTATAGAAAGCCAAATATAAGTGCGAGGCTGTTTCTTGCCTTTTGCTCTTTTCTTTTCCTGCTCTACGGCTCCTGTTTAACATCCACAGAGGCTTCTGCCAATTTGTCTGAATGGTCATTCTCTGCACTGCTAAGTAGTGCCCACCATTTATAGAGCGTGGCTACCAAGATCTTCTGTTTGCTAGTCACCTTTTTCTGGGGAGTTTTTTTT
>RJWT010045529.1:0-11592 GCA_004365215.1 Cuniculus paca
ATATATCTTGAAGGTATTTATTCAGGGCTCAGATCTGAGCTATGCTTTGTCATAGAGAATACAGTAAAAACCAGCAACCAGTGTGTATTTCATTGGAGAGACAAAGCATACAAAATAATGAACAATAAAAGGACTCAGGAACATAAGAGCAGGAGAGGATAGATTTCATTCTGGTGTCTCATAGGGATGCTTGATTTGTGAAGCGTTTTCATTTAAGTTCTTTCATTTTATAACTTGGAAAACAAGACTCGCTCTATCTCACACAGCTGGTTAGTGTTACAGTCAGTAAGTCAGGTAGCAGAGGGTGGATTGGTACACTGTTAAAAAGCAAATTGGGTGGTATGCAGTACTGTCTCAATCAACAAGAAGAAAACATTATTGGCTCTCAGAGCAGACAGAGATGATGTTATTTTATACAAGATATGGGTGTTACCATGGGCCTCAGTCTGAGCTTAGTTGGGGAGAAGTGAAGAGGAGCTATGTGAGGCCACGTAGAGGAAGAGTGAGAGGCTCTAGCTGGAGGCTCAGTGAATGGAAGAGACTGGCTATTGTGGGAGTTGTCTGGAAATGCAGCATGTTGTCAAAAATTATTTTTCTTTCTCCCAAGAAGGGCATTTATGTTGAGACCTCCTTATGTAGAAGAAGGAACATGTAGAACATGAGGCAGGAACTGGACAGTCCAGGAAACCAAGATAAAGTCCCATGAAGGGTGTTAAATTTCATCTGATTCACAGTATGTAAACAACCAAGGGTATTGCAGCCATAAACAGGAGATCCTTCCTCCTAGAAATAAGACAGGGGGTGCAGCACCAGAGGAATGGAAGAAATCAGGGTTATTTATAGGAACACACTTGGGGGAGGCAGGGAAAGGAGGAGAGAGTGGGAACCCTGGGCATCAGGAGCACCCTAGTTTTCTAGGGTACTCTGAGTTCCAGGAAGAGGTGTACAGAGAGGTCAAGAGCTGGCCTCTGACAGTTCTAACTGTGCTTGTAGTCACAGAGGCTCACTTTACAGACTTAAGAGCGATTGTAATCTTTCAGTCTTGGGCACTGTTCCCCAGCAGAAACATGTCGGGTTTTGAGTCCACTGGTGTCAGCGTCACTTGTAAACTTTATTCTGGGCCCAGTCTATTCAGGCCCCTGGCTCCTCAGAAGCAGGTACTAGATTTGATCTTTTTATTCAGGTATAAGTCGGGGCCTCAAATGACCAATACAGATCTAGGACAGTGGAAAGAATGAAAGGTCTATTAAAAATAGTTTCAGGGTGAAACTAGATCTGATTCCCAAAAGAAGAAAGCCATGCATTAGTTCTGAACCCAAAGCTTCCATCATTGTTTGGCTAATCCAGCAAGTAGAAGCAGCTCCTTAGGAACGTGCTACGTAAAGGAAGCAGGGGGCTGGTTTCACTTTTAAAAGCGGCAACTCCTCTTGGCAGAGAAACTGGCTGAGGTAAGATTCCTCTAGGGCTTCCCCTTCTCCATGATGCAACTGGGGCCCAGAGGGAGCAGCTGTGATACACATAGTTTGGGCCAGCCCAGGAAGAATCTCTGGTGGGTGGAACAGTCAGAGGGGATTTTCTTTCTGTTAGGATAAAAACTGGCACCCGCACTGAGTGGGAGGAGCAAGCGGTTCAGACTTTTGCTTTCTTGAATTTACCAGATGAATGGAGACGCAGCTGCGGGAGGGAAAATCATCTGTGTTTGCATTTGGTCTGCTCATCTGATTTTAAGAAATACAGCAGATTTTTTTTATTTTCTGTCTCCTGAAGTGTGTTGTTCTTTAGCTAGCAAAATGAAACAGCTTGTTCTTATAAAGGAAATTAATACTCCAGATTTGTGCTGACACTTTTACTTCTCACAGACTATTTCTGACCCATCTGTAAAATTTGGAGGTTTGTAGTTACAGAAAATAGAAGGCAGTGCAGACTAGGCAAATGCTAACTTTTAAACTGCATGTGCAGGAATCGCAGAGCAAATTTCCTCAAGAAGAGATTCTCTCTGCGTCAGAAGAGAACTGCTGACTTTGGCAAGAAGCTTCATGTGCAAAGTCATTATTTCCAGGAGCAATGGCAGAGTTAGGATGGCTGTCAGAGCCTCATACTTTCATCCACTTAATGTATAAGTCACATTCTGCCTGCTCTCAAAGAAAAATAGGTAGTAGCTTATAGAAACAAAATGAGCAACTCAGTGATCACAGTAGAAATGGAGGCTCTTAGACGGGAGAGGTTAGTAAATGTGACTGGAGTGACAAAGTCAAGCTATGAGTATAGGGACAAAGGACAAACAAACTCTGGAGCCCTCAACCTATTACTCATTGAAAACATGTTTGTGTTTTCTTCTAAGGTCTATAGGGGCTTAACACTGTGTGTGTGTGTGTGTGTGTGTGTGTGTGTGTGTGTGTGTTTTATAAAAACTGTGACTCTTTATTTGGGCTTACAGATACCTAATGGGTAATGAAAGGTAGGATCTTCGTTTTGTAAAACTCTGGATCAAATTCTTCTCAGCTCTGTATATAGGTATATTAATCATTGTGGGAATGTCTATGTGAAAGTTGAAAGAACAAGGTTTATTAGTCCTAAATATATCTAGCCTATCTCATTACCCTTCAAGACTGAGAACACCCATGTCCAGAAGTCTCCATTGCCCTAAACTTATGATCATCTTGGATTCCAGCAGGGTCTCATATGACGGAATGATCCAAGTATTGAGGTTTCCTCTTACGGGAACCAAATTGTGCAGAAAGTCATGAAGATTGCTCCAGAGCTAGGAAACTAGGACTGAGACAATGATTGAACAGATTCCCTATTGTGCCACAACACCCTATAAAATGAGTCTCTGAATTGGGCATGGTGGTGCATGCCTGGAATCCTAGAATTCTGGAAGGATGAGGCAGGAGGATTACAAGTTTGAGCCCAGAGTGAGCAACTTAGTAACTTAGGAGACTTTGTCTCGAAATAAAACATAAAAAGGATTGAGAATGTAGCTCAGTGTAGCTCAGGGTTATATCTTCACTACTGGGAAAGCAAAACAAAACCAAACAAAAACAACAAAACTTGATCTCTGTTCTTTTGTAAATGGGCCAGTCTAGTCTGCTTCATCGGAGCAAATCTCCAGCTACTCAAGTTGGAGTCCTTTCCATATCTTCTCTTACTTTTAATTAAAGCTCTTTCCCAAAAATTTATGTTTATTTTTAATTTCCATTATCAACTAAAGAAAGGGTTCACATTTGCTGGTGACAAAGGAAATTGTTGTTATTGTTGTGAATCCATCATTAAGTGGCCAAAAGAAAGCAGCTAATGCAGCCAACTAGGCAAGCAAAGAAAGAAGGGAGGAAAGAAGAAAAGGAGGAACTGACACTGACTCCCTAATGTTATACCATCATCACTTCAGGCACTTTCTGCTGCTTATTTCCTTTAGTCATTATGACATTCCTAAATGACTAATGAAGACAGAGATATTAAGTACATCGACTCAAGTTATAGGACTAGTAAGTAGGACTCGACTGCAGCTCTTTCTTTTTGTACCCAGTGGGGATCCAAGGGATGAAGAGAGGCCTAGTGGCAAGAGTGTGGGTTCTGGAGAACCAGATGCTTGGGACAAGCCCTGGCTCCACCAAGTACTAACTGCATGCTTTTGGAACATTCTCTACCCTCTCTGTGTTCCATTTCTCAAGCGAGGCTAAAGAGGCTTACACGAGATATTCTAGATAAAGCATGTAGAAGACTATCTGGAACATGGTATATAGACGCAGCTAAAACTGGCACCACGTGGATGATATCAAGGTCTGCCACTAGCTGGAGCCAGGTTTCCTTCTCTTTTAGTGGCTGGGGTTAAGTGCCTGGATTGCTGAGTGCTATAAACTAATCCCAAGGAATAAATTACCTAGGCCACCATTATTTTGGAACATGGTGCTCTGAGGTTATCTTCTCAAATGAAAGTCTTCTACCTATGCAATTTTGAGGCTGCAAATGGTGGAGTGCACTGCTTGTTGTGCCCTCAGGCTATCCTTTTCTATTGTCCTATTTCAAACTACCTGGCTTTTTATTGCTAATATTTTCAGTTCTCTGTTTCATCTTTGCAGACTGCAATGTTACTGGAGCTTTCTTTCTGGCCAAACTTTCTAAACTTTTTAAATTTTTCTGCTAGGTCCTTTGCTCTTGATTCTCAACATAGATCTGGCTAAAATTTCCCAACAATAGCCATACCACTGCCTCAACATTAGACTCCCTTGAAATTTTTTCTGCAAGATTAATTAGTCCACAGCCCTAATCTCAGTGTCAGGCAGTCTCTGGACATGAGAAAAGTGCAGACAAATTTTCTGTCAGAGCATAACACACATGTCTTGGAGTCCAACTGGCAGTGCAGTCCTGGTTCTCAGCTGAATTGAGTCTGGTCTTTATTGGCCGTATTTCTTCCAGCATGCTGATCTGAGCTTTGACCAGAATCTCCCATCAAGCTTGACTCACAGAATTCTAATGCTGCTTCTTTGGACAGTATCTCCAAATCTTTTCAAACTCTTTCTGCAAGCCAGTTCCAAAAACTTCTGGACCAGATTGTCAGGGTAGCACCACAGCAACAACCCCATTTCTGGTACCAAAATAAGTTTTAGCTCCTTTTCTCATTACTGAGACAGAATATCCAACACCCAAAGTTAAAGGAAAAAGGTTGATTTTAGCTCACAGACTGTAGAAGTTTCAGTCTATAGTTGGCCAGCTCCAAGGCAGAGTGGTATGGCAGAGGGGCATAGCAGAGAAGAAATAGTTCGTAGCAGGGCAGGCAGGAGGGAGCAAGCGGCAAGCCTGCTTTCCTTCTTGTCACTTTATATTCCATCCAGACTATAAATAAGCCTATTGGTCGGTGTCATCCACATCCAGGGTGGGACTTCCCATTATCCACACCCAGAAGTATGGAAAAGCAATTTAGTTATTATACACTCTTAATCCCAGGATCACATACCCTAGATCCAGGAACCTCCAAAAAATCTCACCTATGAGCGCATGAGAGTTTTTGGGGACATCTTGATACAAACCAAACTTTTTGATGAGTCTGTATATTAACAATTCATAACCATTATCTGCATGTAGGACATTGGTCCAAGAGATGTTGGGTTTTTGAGGGTTAAGAGATGAAGGACTTATATAAGTGAGTGTTCATGAAGTCTATACAGGCCATGTTTGTCAGATTTATAGGTTGGGAAGAATTGAGCTGAATTGGTGTGTTTTATTTAGTGGAAACATTAGATTATAAGGGTTCTGAAATAACTCCAAAAGACATATATTTCATGAGTATTCTTGCATAATTATCCTGATGGAAAAAGGATATTTCTGCCATGCAATTTCAGAGAAAAATTTATAAAATATGTTTTGTGGGACATTCTTTATTTGTATTGGTAGTTATTGCTGACTAAAATTAACTCTGTGTGTGTGTATGTGTGTGTGTCTGATACATATGCTTGCTGGGGAGGACAAATTTATTGCTTTAGATACATCTTGATAGGACAAGCCATTCCACCATTTAAAATTTCCCCTCTGTGTTCATTCATTCATTTACTCAGTTATCTAGAATCACTGATACTTTCTTCTTATCAAGAAGCTTATGAAGCACACTAAGTAGTAGCATTTAAATTAATGTAGAGGCATCTAGTCTGTGGGCAAACAACTTGATACATTTTAACAAGTTGGGAGCCAACTGCCATGTCATACAATAAATCAGAGAGAGAAACAAAGCTCCAGTAATAATAATGAAAATGTATGTAGCTCTAGTATGTTCCAGTACCAGTCTTTCCACATGAACCTCATAGCAACTGTACAAAATTGCCACTATTAATTGCTCCACTTGGTGGATATTTTTATTGTTCTCAGAGGCATATCCAGTCCATGGCCCATCGGTTGCATGAGACTCTACAAAGCTAGTAAAGGGTTACTGCAAGATCATGAACTTTTAACATTATTTCATGATTTTTAGTAATACTTTTTATGATTTGTATGGTTTTCAGTGTGCAGTGGATACACAATGATGGAACCCTGTTTAGGAGAGTGCAAGTGCAGGGCCAACTCTGCCTCCTGAGTCCACCACACAAAATCAGTGTAACTGAAACCCCCATGCACCAGTGTTACGTATGCTTGGGTGACTTGGTGAAGAAAATGCGACGATTACCAGTAGCATTTCAACCTACCTGCATGTGACTGTGCCTGTGAAGACACGCATTTATTGTTACTCAGCAGATATGTAAGTTTTGTTATTTATTTACTTATTAAACTTGGGCTTACTGTGTTATTTTGTAAAATAATTTAATGAGTTAAAATAGTTTTTTAGCAACCGTAGTATATATCAAATAGGTTTTTGTTCATCATATAATTACATATACAACATTGCTAATACTAGAAATTGTATAATGAAAATACAAAAATACAAAGGAAGTTTTGTTACTTACATATATCAAATATATATATATATATATATATATATATATATATATATATATATTCTGCTCAAGACAATTCTTTGCTTAATGTGGCTTGGGCAAGCCAAAATGTTGGACACCTATGGTTTAGACTCATGTTCTTCTACAGACAGACATTCATGGATGAGAGTACTAGAGGGCTAGAAGGCATGTTATCCATAGCCTAAATCCCCACTGTCTCTAGGGGTACTGAATTCCTTGTCTAAATAATCCCAAGCCTTTTTGTAGAACCCACAGTAGCTTTTTCTCCATATTTATTTTCATAAGGGAAGATCTGTCTACAGGCATAAAGGGTAGCTGGAGGGTTGCTTTTTGTAGGGACACAGAGCTTTCATGAGCAAGATGGAATACTCACACATGTATTCATACTTTATGTTATGACTTGTGTCTGGATGTCCCCCCAAAGCTTCATACAGTCATGGAAGCAGGCTTTAGACGTTGTGATTGAGTCATGGTCCAATGCTGGGATTATGGGTGTGAGTGCTACAGCTACCCTTGGGTGAGTGTGGACTACATGCAATATAAGGGGTTGAAAGAGTCTTCTCTTCATGTTCCTCCTTTTTGCTGTTGCTGCTTTTGCTGTTTTCTACTGCCATAACCTGTTGCCCTCTGGAATATGCCACTCTGCCTTGGACCCAGCAGATTATGGACTGAAATCTCCACAAACTGTGAACCAAATCAGCCTTTCCTTCCTTAATTTTGGGCATTGGACATTTTGTCTCAGCAGTGAGAGACAAGTAGCCAAAACAGTTTATTACATTTCTAAACAAAGCCTAAGATGAAAAAGTGTATCAGGCTGTGGGCTGGGGGTCTGAGGACCAGCTTTCTTATGTCATTATTCAAGCACAGAAATCTAAGTAGAGTCTGCAAATTCTAAATTTGAATGAGGTCTTACAAACTATCATGATAAAACATTTAATTTAATAGCCTCTTAGATTGACTTATAACTTTAAAATATTTGCAATGGTTATGTGTGTCTCCATTTTTTAAAAAACAACTGGACCTGAGAATATTAGAAGTAGACCTGCCTAGAAGAAATTTTTTTCCTTTTATAAGGTATATTTCTCTTCTTTCTCAATAAAGTCCTGGTAAAGTTTCAATCATAAACTACACTATCCTAGGGAGATAAAAGCTGTTTTTTTTTTTTCTTATTAGTTCAGGGCAAAGGAACTTTGTATAGCTCTTTTTTTTTAAATTTTTAAAAAAATTTTTTATTTTAAAAAGAATAGAACAAAACAAAACAGAACAAAACAAAACAAAGCAAAAGAAAACAGAAAAGAGTTAAACATAATATAGCATTTCAAAACAGAACACTGCAAGCTATACAGGTTTTCAAAACATAACAACAGGAAATTAACAATGGTTACCCTAGTGTCTCTTGCTTTCTTCAAAATGGTTGTTCATACATTTACAGACAATAAACTCAAACAAAACAAAGTAATATAAAACCAGATAAAACAAAAGAGCATTACAGGCCTTCAAGTCGGACAACAAGAAACCAGCAATGGCTACCATAGTGTCTCATTTTTCAAAAGAGCTGTTCCTATCTTCTCAAATATTGCCTTCAAATAGTAGGAAAGGGACTTAAACCAATCAAATCAAAGAATAAAAGCACCATTGGATTTCAGAACCATTTCTTCATGTATAGCTCTTTAAATTGGTTGTTTATTTACAAATGACCTTCCATATTTTTTAGGTCCATCCTGAAGTTTTCTTCTATCTTGGATTCATTCAAAATTATCAGAAAAGGATAAAATTCTCTGCATTGCCCCTCTTTTTTAATACTTCAACCTAAAAAACACAAGCATATGTATCTAGACAGGATTTTGCAAGATTCCTGTAAAAACTGGAATTTTCTCACCATTGAAGTTTTCCGGAGCTTCTTCCTCATTTTCTTACCGCTGAGGTTTTCTTGACTTCTTCCTCCTTTAGTGCCCTAGGGCATTTTCCCCCCAAAAATCAAGATCTGAAAAGAAAAAAAAATCCATAAAAAGAGAAAAGGGAAGAGTTCCTGTCAGAACACGGGAAAACAAATTCTAAAAATAACTGGTGTCCTCCTATTTCCCTTCAGCTATGATGCAAGCACCAAGTTCAGGAACTGCTGATATCCATAACATGATTTCTGGTTCTTTGCTTGCTTTTTTCCCATCAGTGTTTTCTGAAATCCAGGTTCTGGACGCTGACTCTTGAAACAAGCAAACAGAGACACCTACAAGAAAATTCTAGAGGCCTGACTACTTTGCAACTTGCAGGTTTATATTTATAGTGATATGTAGAAATTGGGGGCCTAATTACTACAACAGCTCTTTAAATTTTTAACGTATGATAGAAGGGTTTGGAGAAGATAGAGATGGGGCAAATGCAAACAGAAGGAAACCAAAATTCATGACTTTGGTAAAACTGGGAACCACTCAACAGATTTTAGAAGGCTAAAGACATTAAGATAATTCATCAGTTCATTTATTCATTCATTCAACTCATCATTCAACTAGGATTTCTACTTCATTCTTCCTTCTGTAACAAAAAAGGATTAATGCAACTAAATTGAATTTATTGTGTGTATTCTATATGATGATTGTGTACACTCCTCTGGAAAATGGGACTGTAACTATTTAGAAGATCAAAACTCATTGGGTAGAGGAAAATATGCATATGAAAAAGTTAAAACAGTATAAGACTTTATCAGGTGTTGTACACTGGGTTTATTTCATTTTCTCAAGCCATGTTTATACTATGATGAGTTATCTTTATAAAATTAAAATCTCATCATGTAAAGCTGCTTGGATCACTTTTATGGTCTTTGTTATATATTTGAAAGAGCTGAAAAACCATATCCTGCTGTGTTTGTGATCCTGTTCCCATCCCCATGTCTGGGCTTTTCTCTAGTGTCTGCGCCTTCTTTCCGTTGTATAGAATGGGATCTTCCTAAAAGCCATGACCGTGTCTTACTAATCTCTGACTTCTGAGTATTATAACAGAGTATTAAAGATCATTGATTTTGTAATGAATGAAGCCTTTTCCATGCATCAATCTCTTTTTAAAACCATATTATTGTGAATTAACACATATAGAAAATGTAATAAAATAAACAGCCCGTGATATGATTAAAAAGAATTCTTGTGTCATTGCCATCTGATTAGAAAGTTAGACAATTAATGGCTTCCCAGAAGCACTGTGTTGTCCCTTTCCTAATGAGATAATTTCTCTTCCTGCCAAATGTAACCACTCATCTATTAGTCTGTTCTCAGTTTAGGCCAAATTTCTCCTCCTTCACCTCAGTGACCTTTCCCCTGTCCTCATCAGCCCTTTAAAGTCTCTTTCTCTCTGATCTTTATGTTTTTGTTTTAAAGAGAAAAAAAAAACCCAGAAAAATCAAGAAGCAAACAATTGAAAAACAACAACAAAAGCAAAATGACAACAATAACAGTGACAAACAAACAAACAATGGCAATATAGGATTTCAAAATAAGGTGATAAGAATTTAACAATGGTTGTTATATTGCATATTGTTATCCTCACAGTATTTACACAGGCTACCAGATACAGGCATGCAAGATTGATCAAACAATAAAATTTTCCTTTGAGCAGTTTCTTTCCCTTGTACTCTAGCTATTGTAACTTAAAAAATTTTTTTTTAATTTTGAAAAGCAAAACAGAAAAAAAGATGTAATACAGAATTTAAAACAAAACAAAACAAAACAAAACAGCAGCAAGAAATCAACACTAGCCAATACATTCCATATTGCTATCTTAGAAGTAGTTGTTCAGGTTACAAGATCTAAGCAAAAAAATGATCCAACAGTCACACAATGAGAGCACAAACTGTTCTTTTTGATAAACTAACAGAGATTAGCAGTAGAGTTATCCTGTACACGTATACATATATACAGTTATATGTGTAAACCTACATACATATAATCTTTTCCTTTCTTCCATTTCTCCTTTCCCCCATCCCAGTTGTTCTTTCCTTCTGAGCACTTTCATTATTACAATATCTATTGTACATTTTGGATCTTATTGCTATTTCAGTTTGTTATTATTACTATTATTTATTTTTTACACTAGGGAGACAATGCAATACCTACAAATGTGAGTCTGATTTATTTCACTTGTGAGTAGAGTTTCAAGTTTCCTCCATTTACCTATAAAAGCCTCAAGATTATCTTTTTTTATAGCTGAATAATAGTCCATTGTATAAAAATACATTTTTTTATCCATTCTGTGGTTTATGGGCATTCGTGTTGTTTCCAAGATTTAGCTATTACAAATTGTGCTGCTATAAACATGGGTGCACATATATCACTGTGGTATCATGGTTTTAATTCTTTTGGGAAGATACCGGAAGGGGAATAACTGGTTGAATGGGACCTCCAATCCTAATTTTTTGAGGAATCTCTATACAGATTTCCATAGTGGCCATACCATCTACACTCCCATCAAGAGTGGAGAAGTGTTCCTTTTTCCCCACAGCCCCGCCAACATATGTTATTGGTTGATTTCCTGATGGCAGCCATTCTTTCTGGAGTGAGATGGAATCTAAATGTTGTTTTAATTTGCATTTCTCAAATGACCAGTGCTGTTGAACATTTGAACATTTCTTCATGTATTTATTTTCCATTTGTATTTCTTCAACTGAGAAGTATGTGTTCATCTCAAATGCCCATTTTTGGATTGGGTCTTTGAATTTGAGGGGCCTGATGTTTTTCAATTCTTTATATGTTCTAGATAGAAGTCCTTCGTCTGAGGGGCAGCTGGCTAAAATTCTTTCCCATTCTGTGGGTTTTCTTTTTACGCTGTTGGTGATCTTTTTTGATGTGCAAAAACATTTTAATAAGACATGATCCCAGTTGTTGATTCTTTGAAGTTCTTCCTGTGTTGTTTGATTTTTGTTCATGAACTCTTTGCCTACCCCTATGTCTTCAAGATTTCTAGCTACCTTGTCTTCCAGTAGATTTAGTGTTCTATTTTAATATTTAGATCTTTGATCCATTTTGACTTTAGCTTAGTGCATGGTGATAAGACATGGGTCTAGTTTCAGTCTTTGGCATGTAGAAAGCCAATTTTTCCAGCACCATTTATTAAAGAGGCTGTCTTTCTTCCAGTGAACATGTTTAATCCCTTTGTCAATTAT
>RJWT010045530.1:0-11603 GCA_004365215.1 Cuniculus paca
TCACTGCGTAGTCCAGGTTGGCCTCAAACTCATGGTGATCTTCTTGCCTTAGCTTCTCAAGTGCTGGAATTACAGGTGTGTGCACTATGCCCAGCTTCAAGTTTTTTTTTATGGCAGAGTACTACTCCATTGTGTGTAAATATCACATTTTGTTTATCCATTTATTTGTTGATTGGAGTTTGGTTTTCTTTGCTTTAAGTAGTTGGTAAACCTAGAAATAAAATATTGGCTTCTTCAGTTTGAAACCTAATCTGGAAAGTATTTTATAATTTAAAATTTTGTGCAGGTAACCTAACAGTTCTGGCCCCATTTTCTCTTCTTAAAATGAAAACAAATGATTTAGGTTAAGGTACTTTCCAGCTCTGGGGCTGTACATTATAGTGTCACCCTTGACTGTGGATAGAATTGCTGAAATCTGGTTATATCAACAACACAAGGCAAACTCCTTATGAATAAATTGTCTCTTCTGTATTCTGAAGTTCTCAGCATCAAATCTATTTCATTAGATTAACAAAACTTTGTATAAAGTGTTTTTTAAGGGTAGTAATTAATCTTTTCAAAATGGATTTTTTTGGTCACACACGTGAGAAAACTGAGTTAAGCAAAATTATATCGATTTCTTTATGTAGACTTTTCAAAACTTGAAAATGCCCTGATGCTTTGTGATTTCTTACAGGAAATATCCAGTTCATTGCTTTTCAAACTGTCTTGCTCAGGAAGCATTTTTCAAGAGCCTCCCAGAAACTGTAGAAAATATGTTAGGAAAGGCTAAAACAAAGTGATTAGAGAAACATATGAATAAAATGTATCATACGTAGATCTATATTCTGAAAGAATTAACTCATGAGCCAGTGAGCTTTGATGGGAGTAGTTCTGCTCATAAAAGTTCAGAACATGGGTTATTCCAGTGGGGCTGCAGACTTGATAGTAATACTGGGTCAATAGCTTGAGATAGGGATCATACAGTAGCAAAATAACAGATTGGGAGCCACATCAATTTAGGGTATAATCTAGGTTCTTTTGATTCTACAGTGTATATGGTTGGTCAACTCAATAATCAGTGAATCTTAGTTTTCCATTACCAAAGGGGAAATAAAATAATAATGGTGGTTGTAGCAGTCAATACTTCCTAGCAGTTATGGCCAGGTATTTTTGCAGCTAATATGTATTAACTCATTGAATCTTCATATTCAAGCAGTAACTACACAAAACATCAAATTTTCTTATCTCCATATGAATTTCTGACCATACAAGATGTTGCGACAGTTAGAGAAATCTGCTTATTGTGGTGGCAGTGGGCACACACTTAACACTTATTAAATGCTAATTATCATTATTATTCTCACCATCCTGGTGTCGGGTTTAAACAAGAAGGTCTAAGACTTAGGGTACTATGCTATAAGAGGATGGAGGAGCACTAAAGATAAATTTCCACAGCTTTTACAGCCTTGCTTTCAGTTAATTATGGCCATAAATTACCACTCTTTCTTATTTTTACTCATTTGCAATCTTAATTTTCCTCCTAAAACCACATATCACTTTCAGAAAAAAGTTTGTTTAGCCAACAGATCTGTTTTCTATTGAGTGCTTACTCTGTGGCAAGGTCTGTTCTACATCCTAGTATTGAATTAGTATACCAAAGAAATAAAGAATCATGAGTGCAGACGCATGCCTTCTTTTAGGGGAGGATGAACAGTAAACAATATATGTAAAAAATATGTGGGGTTATCATAAGTACTATAGAGAAAATAAACAGAAGAGGTAGATAAAAGTGTATAAGTGGGGCTAGGGTTGATATTTACATGTTTTTCTTTCATTCTTCCTTGTAGTCTTCATAGATCAAATGAATATAGCAGTGGAAAAGGCAAAAGTGAAAGAGGTATGGAGAGAGGGAAAACATTAAGGCATAAAAACTGTGTTTGGAATTTAACAATTATTTTATTCATTCAAAGTATGGATACAGTATTTGCATTTCCTTCTCTTTTAGTACTTGCATTTCTGTCCCTAGCTTATTTCACTTAGCACGGTGTCCTCCAGGTTCAGCTATACTGTTACAAACAGCAGGGTTTTCTTCTTTTTTAAGCTGGAGCTGAATAGTATTCCACATTGCTTTATCTGTTTACCCACTGATGGATATTTGGGTTGATTCCATGTCTTGGCTGTCGTGTGTAATACTGCAGTGACCATGGAAGTACAGATATCTCCACGTACCGATTTCATTTTCTTTGGAAATATACCCAGAAGTAGGAGTATGGATGATACTGTAATTCTGTTTTTAATTTTTTGAGAAATCATCATACTGTTTTCTTTGATGGCTCTACTAATTTATATTTCTTCCAATAATGTGTACATACAAATTCCCTTTTCTTTGTATCGTTTGCAACATTTTTTATGTCTCTTTGAAAATAACTACACTAACAGGTACGAAGTGATATCTCATTGTGGTTTTAGCTTTCATATGCCTGTTACTTAGTGATATGGGATTTTTTCGTATGTCTGTTGATATTCCTGTGTCTTAGTACTCATTACTACTCATAGTGGTAGACAGTAAAATACTAGTTGCCAGAAACTGGGGCCAAAGAGACATGTTGGCCAAAGTTTCATTTATGGAGAATGAATAAGTTCTGGAGGTCTATTAGCATGGTGACTATGGTTAAAAGCAATTTATACTGAAATATTGCTCAATTTATACTCAAATATTTAGATGTTCTCACTGCAAGATAGTCTCAATGAGAGAGGTGATGAGTATGTTAAATACCTCAACTAATTTCACAGTATTATATGTATATATCATTTTGTACCATCTTTGTTAATTATACTTCAGTAAAGTTGGGGAAAACTATACTAAGTACAAGAAATAAAGGAAATCATCCCCTCAACACACACACACACACACACACACTCACACTCACACTCACACCAGGAGTAAAGAAACACCTCAGTTACTTCAATATCATTGTCCCTCAGATACCTTCATGCATTTTTAAAAGCCCATGTTAGAAAGCTTCAGTTGCAAGTCACCCAGACAATAATTCTGTTGGCTTCAGTTTTTCCACGGCCCTACGTGTTTGCTACCATAATACCTCACAAATGGCAAACACTGCTGTGCCAGGCACCATTTCCACAGTCAGCAGTGCGCCCGCAAAGGAAGCGCCTCTCCAGGGAGCCACTGGATTACATGGTGCATACCCGCCTGGCTCTGCACACTCGGTTTTGGAATGACTTCTCCTTCTCTGTTCCCAAGTGAAATGAAAATCCCTTTCATTTGTGGCTACACTTGCATTCTAAAGGGGTTTGGGGATTTTTAATTCTTAGACATAAAGGCAAGAGCAATGAGGTGCTAACCAAATTCAGGCTGCCACGCTGGCTTTTGTAACTGTCACTGTTGATGTGGTGTTAATTGTATGTGTTCCTCACTTTTAGATTTTTTTTTTTTAAACGGCACCAGGAATTGAACTCACGACCTTGCGCTTGCCAGGCAGGTGGTTGGCCGCTGAGCTAGATTCCTGGCTCCTGTGTTCCTCACTTTTAACTACTGGTTTTAACTGAAAAGAGGAAACACTGACAAAACTATCAAAAGGTTAAAAAAGGGGCATAAGGAAAGAATGGAGAACACTGAAATTTCAAAATGATTTGAAATTGGAATATTATAATGCTGCTAACTACATTTAGTAAAGTGATTAATTCAAAATTGTTATGTTTTAAAAGTTTGTATATATTAAGTCATCACAACAAATCTGTTAGTAGATATTTATGTTGATAGTACTTCTGTAATTTAGCTAATAGTTTTGTTGCTCCAAAAATCATTTCTAAAACAAGTATTTTAAAAATGACAGTGTTAACCATGTGTCCTATAAATAAGGCTAAAGCAGATGTATCTTGTTCCTATAATTTGATTGGTGCCTTGGGTCTGAGACTTGGTTTACTTTGGAATGCTATTCAAATAGGAGTTCCTGTCTTGCCAATGAAGAAAAAGAAATATATAAAGATAGGAGTTGGTGATAAATACCAAGGAGTTTCCAGTTTGTGATCCTAGAACTTATTGGTGGTAATTCTTGGAAGCAAAATGGAGATTTCAAAAAGATAGTATCTCAGGATTTACCTCAGTATTTACACATTTATGTGTTCTCCTGTGTAAATAGTTGGCACCTAATGTTTATTTTATTGATATATTTTAGTTTATGGAAAACTTGAAGAATGTATTGATAGCATAATACGATTATGAATGATTTATAAACCACTGTGTTCAGTCAACCAATGAAAGCTATTATATTTATTTTTGTCCACAGAGATGAAAATAAAGTAGCACATCAAAGAAAAGTAATATGTATGAGATTTGACACATCCTAATTTAGTAATCATTCCACGTAGGGACTGTTTCATTTTTACTATCTCCAGTTAACTGGAAATATTCTAGGATTATTCTACCTAGTAGTTTGAAATACTTGTGTTTGTTTTGCTTTGTTATAGATCATGTACATCCCAGGATGCCTTTTATTTCCATTGCCTATCCTGTCTTACAGGTATTTACTCATGTCAAGATTTTATGCTTGGCATTTCATAATTCAGCCCTTGGATTCCACTGTGCGTCCCCAGAGACACAATCCCAAAGGATAAACCGTTCCTTTTTACATACATGATATAGCTCCCACTTTCCTAACAGATGTAAAATTGTGTGACATCTGCTTATTCCCTTTAGTTTTTAAAAATACTTTTCTTCCTGTTAGGCCATTCTTTAATTTATTTATTTATTTGTTTATTTATTTATTCTCAATACTTAAAACTGTCTGTTTTTTATAATTGTCCCCAGCAGTGACTCACATTTACTGAAACTAGAGATTTTTATGTTTGCTGAAAAAGTACAGAAGTCAAGTCACATGCACTAAAATTTAGCATAAAGTAGCTCAAGTTTAGGGAGGCATTTCAGTGTTTATGCTCCTTGGACTATGAGATAAGTAGAATTATAATGGAAAGAGATAGAAATTAAAGAATAACAGGCTACCTTAGGCATATAGCATGTAAGGTTTGCACCTTTGTAAGACAGATCTGATTATGTTTAGAAATTAGAACTTGGGAATATTTAGGAAACTGTTTATAGATTCTTGAGGTTGAATATTGTACTCTGACATCCTTCATTAAGAAAATCTTTTTTCTACTCTTGGATGAAAACACATTGATGCAATGCTAAGTTGTACAATTCGAGTACAGTAATTGACATTGGCCTGATGAAGGCCTTAACCTTAGCTTCACAAAAAACATTGTTTTTTGTAAAAAAAGAGAACTCAGTAGAGTAGAAAGGAATGTCCTTTGATATTAAAAGGACAACACAGCTATCACATTCTGTGCTTGCTCCTATTGGAATAAATAGGCCCAAATTATGGTAAATGGTAATAGAATAGAAATGCTATTTTTATTTTTAAAACAGTACTTTCTATTTTCTGCGTATAATACTTCTTTCAAATCTACTAATGGTGGAGAATAATTTTAGGGAAGACTAACATCAGTCACTCTGAAGAGAAGTGGCTTTTGTCAGAGTGCCTGTCTTGTCTTCTCCCAGGTGCAGTTCTTTAGATTAGGGAATTGGGTCATTCAAACCCCATTTTCCACAGTGATGTTATTTTGAGAAGATCCTTTGCTCACACTGTCAGATTTGATTCAAAATAATATATGGGATGGAAGTATAGGTAAGATGAGCAATGAATTAATTGTCAAAGGGTGCATGGGGGCTATTATATTTTCTGTATGTTTGAAACATTCCCTTAAAAATGTAAAAATGAAAGAATACATAAATTTGGGGCCGGGGATCTAGCTCAGCAGTCTAAGCGCCTGCCTGGCAAGCACAAGGTCGTGAGTTCAATCCCCGGTGCCGCAAAAAAAAAAAAAAAAAAAAAAAAAAAGAATACATAAATTTAAAGAAACAGAATCCAGAATTTGATCAAAAATCAACAGTGGCATCTCCCTCCAAATATATATGCCATATAACTAAGATTTAAACTTAGAGATTCAAATAATGAATTTATCAGAATAGTCTGTGGAGCTTTTGGCAAATTTATTTCTGAGTCTCAGTCCCTGAAGAATTTAAGTCAGTCAGTTGGGAGGAGGGAAATGGTTTTTCAGTGATTTTGATTTGCTGCCAGGTTTGGGAGCCACTATGGTTAACCGGCTGGAGAATGTCGTGGAATTAACTTCAGCAAAATCAGATTTTGGTGAAGATAGTGAGATCAGGAAACAAAGGGAAAAAGTGCAAGAGGCTGAGTAAGACTTGGAGAATTGGAGACAAAAGACAAATAAAATCTAATGAGGACCAGTGACTGGCAAGCCTGGCATTTGCATACCTGCATTTTCACAGGTCTGTCTTCAGTTCAGGTGCTGTCTTAGTGTTCTCCCTTGGGAAGCCCTCCTTCTGTTGTTCCTAATAAACCATACGCAATTCTGGTGCTGGCCTGTTGGCTTCATTCTTCTATCACTTTCAGGACAAGAGCAGAGAGAGAAAACTGGTTACAATCAAAAAAGGGAAAATCGGTGAAATTCCCCAATTTGATGAAGTGGACCATGTTTCTCAAGCTAGAACAAGGGTACTTTTTCTATTTTTAACCTCAGATGTTGATTTACTTGGAATGAAATCTAACAAGGATCCAAGACTATTACTACAGCTGAAATTTTACTCATGCAACCCTGTCTTTTATTTTATCTTGTATTTTACTTTATTATAAAGAAATTGGGGCATTAAATTGAGAACATGGCACAAAACTCACCTGAAGTTAGTGCATGTTTATTGAAAAGTTACAGGCATTGTGTTTGGGTAGGCAGTTGGCACACAGAATTATTTGGAGAAACTTGATTTGGAGAAACTTAGCACACCTTCTGACTTCTATTCCTTTGTTCCATCTATCATATCATGCTGCCTGTCTTTTCATTTTTCTTTATCTTTAAACAGTGAACCTGTTTAACTTTGAAGAGAAAATTTAGATTTTGTATTAATAGCTAATATTTGAGACTTCTTATAACTTAAAAAACAATCAGTATTAATCCTAAAAGTAACATCTGTTAATCACTATGGAAGGATAATTATTCTTTATATTATAAATGATTCCCACATACTGTAGGTTCCCCTAGCATCCTCATCAGAAGGATGTTTTAGAACAGCAAGAAAAAGATGGGAACCTGAGCTACCAAACCATAACCTGATATTGACTTGCCTCTAAAGGCTAAATTAAGCACTTGAGAACAAGTTTACAGAAAAGTCTCAGAAACAAACAAACAAACAAACACACTTTAGTTTCTCCAGTTCCATAGGATCATAGAGCCTTACAGAAAAGAGTTTTACAAAGAATGTTGGGCTTCAGCTGATTTTTTATTTTTTAATTTACTTAGTTGTAGAACATAACTCTTACATATGGCTTTTCCATTTCTTCTAATTCTCGTAGCACTAACATTAATGACAAAATTTGCTTATAATATTTGAGGTTACAGAGGCCTAGAAGCCAAAGGAAATGGAGTAAACACGATAGACAAGCAGAAAAATATTAGGAAATTTCTACCCTTTGCCTATTAGCTAGGGATTTAGTATTTATCTGAAATGCAAAATTATTCAAATGCCCAGTTTTGCATACAGACTATCTCTGTATTCATTAATGGTTCTAAAATGTATACAAAAAATATGTATGTATAGATATATAAAATCATCGAAGCATCAGGTGGTTTACCAGAACTTTAACAGAAAGAACATGATTGTCTTTTATGTCTCTTATCAGAACAGAGCTACTTACTAGATTTCATTTGGTCTTAAATTCATGTCCTGGGCCAAATATAGACAACTCAAAGGTAACCTCCTACCTCTATGCTTGACAAAGTTCCTCATGTATTGCTTTAATTTTTAAACCTCTAAATTTTAGATTAAATGCAGTATGGTTCTTTTAGAGAAAGAGCACTACTTTTGTCTGCAAAATATTAAAAGGAGACTGTTTTCATACTAAAAATCAAGAAACATTCAATTTTTCAAAGAGCTAAAATGGGATTATTGAAAGGACAGTAGGCAACTTGTAGAAAATGATAAGAAATGAAGGTATATTTATTTTAATTTTAGCATATAACAGCAAAAAAACCAGCAGAGCATTGTGTAATTAGCAAAACATTTTTATGAATTTAAAGAGTATCATGAGTAGACTTTGGAACAATTATTAAAATAATAACCCAAAAAGGAATACACTGTCAGCTTGTTCTGTTACTATCATTTCCTTAAAATCTATAATTATGAATTTTAGGTTGATAATTGTCCTGTAATACCTTACCCCTCTTTGCTCAATCTTCTGTTATTGTTAAGCTTCAATGCATCTGAAAACAGAATTGACATGAGAAGCCTAGAGAACACAAGAACTGTTTTTGATACCTCAGTTTCGGTTTTAAATACTAACCTAATTTTTTTCATGCTATGCAAACGGAGCTTGAAAGTATGATATCTGAAGGAACCAAGGTCTGAGAGTGAGACAAACTAGAGACTGGGTTCAAGTTATGATTGTTACTGAAAGGCTGGGTAACCTCAGGCATTCAATTTCTGTGTGACCTAGTTCTCCTTATAAAGTAGTACAAATAAATACTGCTACCTTTACTACCTTATAAAATTCTTGTGAGAATAAGATGTGCTACAGGATTGAAAAGGGAATTACAAGACAAATACAAAATGAGATTTTTGACTCAGTCTACTGCATTCATCTATTTGATATTTCCCTGTTAATTTTTTTTTTCAAAATTTGTTTTAAAAAGTTAAAGTCCTTTCAAATGTATCCTTATTGCTAATGTGAAAATCAGAGAATGGCCAGGAATCAAAGCAATGTTAAAGAAAGGTCAGGACAGAAAGATCTCCTGGTGAATAACTGGCTAGATAGAAAGGTCAATGTAATTTTTAAAAAATTTTGAATAATATTTCTCCACCCTTATTTTTAGAGAGAATTTTGACCCACATATTACAAATAATGTATTCAGGATATAAGTATGGTCTACAGATTTTTGTGATTTTATAATGTTCCTAGAACAGTTCTACACAAACTTTGAGTTTATACTGAACAGGGAAAGAAAAAATTAGTGCTATCCTTGGATTTTTTTTTTTTTTGGCATAAACACATGATTTACTAATGGTTTAAATTTGGTCAGATGCCAAAGATGCAACTACATTCTTACTATTAATATTTTATTAGTCACTAATAGCTTTTTGTATAGCATTAGAAATGTCTCCTAGTATCAGAGATACAATAAAAGTTCCTCTTGTTAATGTTATAAAGGATGGAATATTGTTTTTATAAATAACTTGTTGATTTTTAAATTTTATCTGTGAATCTGATCTAAAGTACATCAACGTAGTAAGTGTAATACTCCATGGCTTTTATATTAAAGGAAAGTTCTTATATTACTACTTTACAGACCTATGGAATTTTCCTTTTTAAATGCCACAGTTTACTTTTGTTGATATTTTATCCAGTAACTCAAACTTGGATAATTTCTTCCTCTTCTTGCCATGGGAGTTGCATAGCTAAAAGAAATGGCTATTTTTATAGTTTTCCGTTTCTCTTGGAACTTGTGGAACAATGTTACCATTTTGCTAGTAATTATGATTGTCCAATAGCTTGGCTGTAGATTCTTTGCTTCTCTGAGAATATATTATTGCATTTTAAATTTCTGGTGAACTGTACCAGGAATTACTTTATTATATTGAATAGCCTGTTAATCTTTAAAACTTGGTGATACCAAATATGACTGATTCCATCATTTACTAGCTGTGTGAACTTGGGAAATTAAAGATACTTTCTGTGATTCTGTTCCATCTCTGTTAAAAAAAAAAAAGGAATAATAGTAGCACCTAAAAGACTTACTGGAAAAATGCAAAGAATTCTTTAAATTTTAAATGCTGAAAATGCTAGTGTATATACACAACAGTAAACAGAAAATAGCTCCACTGTTACCATTATCAAATGTGAAGCTGGATGATATCACAGAACTATTATTATAGAAAATGCAGGTAGTGGAGCTATATATGTATTTACTTATCAAACTGCCAGGCATTTAAAAAGTAAGAAGTGAATCCTTCTGTGTAGCTCATTGGTGATCATAAAAATTGGATAATATAGGTAAACCAATGTCTTTATTTGAATTTTCACTGTATTTGAATCCTATGTAATTCCTGAAAAACACGTAGATAATAGAACTAGAAGGAACACCTCACAGTATGGATTTGAATGGCCAAGATTGTAGTATAGTACTAAAGTCTCTGGAGTTTCTGGCTCACACTCTTGTACTAATAATATTTGAAGGTCATATATACTGGAAATATATAGATTGGAAAAATGAAGCAGTTTATGGTGCCAATAAATTCACTGAATCAGAGTTGGCTACACTATAGTCAACAGCCTTCATATGATGCCCAAGACATCATCGTCTATCATGAACTCGTACATCCATCAGGCAAAAACTGGTGTGAAGAGGACATGGAGAATAAAAGATGTGAATGCCTGTGCCTGCCAGCACCGCAGGTTAATGAATATTCTCCAAAGTATGCCTGCTCCTGTCCCAAGGGCTCCTATCTAGAGGAAAATGGGTAACAGTGGCAAAGGATCAGTGTAACTACAGCAGTACCAGAGAGGTTGGAGTTCCCCCAAAAGGGACTTCTGCCTAGGCCCTCCTTCCCCTCTTACTCTTAGTGATGGCAGCAGTAGGTGGTGACTTGATGTAGAGGCAATGGTAACGCAAGCACGTGAAGAGCATGAACTTGGACAAACCTGTGTGCCTGAAGACCACAGAAAAGAACCTCTCAATAGATGTTGGTAGACAGTGCTTCTGTTGCACACACATACCCAGCAATATCAGTTTTAAGCACAGATGATAATCTAGCTTGACTTCTGAGACCTGGCTTGACCTTTGAGGTTTAAACCAATAATAGCCATTTTGGAATGGTAACCAAGCTTACAGCTGAAGTTTCTTTCTTCCTCCCATCTGGAAGAACATCAGGATAACTTGATGTGGATCAAGCTTTTATACTTGACCATTTTTATATTATTTTTTAAAAATATTCTTTTCCACATTCTACTTCAGCTTTGGATGTGGTTACCAAGTATCTATGACCCTAGTGTCTATGGCTTTTCAAACAGTATTGCTACCTGTAGCCAAATATTCATTTTCCTTAGAAAGTCATATTTCAGCAATGAAACTTGTGCTATAGTGCATAACACCTGTCCATATGTTGTATAGGCCATCTGGAAATGTCCTAAAGAAGAATCACTATTCTTAAGTACTTTGAAAATATTTCTGTGTAAATTATTGTAAACTTTTTCAATGGTTGGGACTATGGCAATGGGATAAAACAGGTTACTAAGATGAAATTGCCAAAAAATTGTAAACTAATTTTGTACACATGAATGAAATCTTTGATCTCAATGGAGGTTTACGAAGACTGAGTGTGAGAGCTACTGTACATATTTTTCAAGTGCTAAAAAGTAAACCAAGCAGCTTAGCTATGAAAAAAAAAGAAAGAACACTTAAAAATTAATAGCATTATAAATATTTTGAATGATACCAAAGACTATTGATACCGTTCTTTCTTTATTGTGATTCAA
>RJWT010045531.1:0-11604 GCA_004365215.1 Cuniculus paca
TGTTTGTCCCAAATACTTTGTTCTAAATCCATAGCAATCGTCTTTTATAGAAATGTCTTTTCTCAAGCATTTTGCTTAGTCAGGCCTCCATTTCCTTGCTGTTATGGCTAGGATACTGAGGATTTATGCCTACAGTACAGTAAATTGTTTCCCTTCTTCTATTTTCTTATTTGGTTAGCTAGTTAATTAAACTTCAGTATAATTACATAATTCACTGTGCTCATTCTAGAAAATAATTTAGCACCTTGTTTTTCAGAGCTGTCAGAAAGCAGAAGCAAAGAAAAAGTAATAAGATGAAAATGGAGACCACTAAAGGACAATCCATGAATCATACATCTGTTACAAGGAAAAAGAAGAGGAGGGAAAGAGCCCATCAATAGCTCTGCTCTTAAATGTCCAGTGACTTGAGAATAAGGAAGATTTATAGTCCAACCTTTGATGCCATTTTCTGCAAGTGCCACACTGGGCTTAAATTCAGTGGCTTTCAAAGGTGCTGCCCCTTCCTAAGCTCAATAATGGGCAGGTGGCATTTGCTGGTTTATAGTCCTCTCTGCCTCTCTGAGACCGGGCATTGTTCCTCCTCGGCTGGTCTACCAGCTCTTGCTGCAGACTGTTTTTCATCCTTCTCAAATCTTTCCCAGCCTTACTACTTTCGCCTCTTTTGTCTGAAAAGTGGGCACAGTGCTTCTGTTTGCAGTGTCAGAAGAAAATGAAAATGGAAACCTATGAAGTTTGTTCACATTGAACACAAATATGTTAATGTGGATATGAAATATTTTGTTAAATAGTAAACAACGGTTTAAACCCCTCTTTCAAAGACTGCAATCTATTATTCTTAGTTTGAATCTGAAGGCATGCAAAGAATTTTTACAAAGGCACTCTAAAGATACATAGATTAGCCGGGCGTGGTGGCTCACACCTGTAATCCCAGCACTCGGGAGGCTGAGACAGGCGGATCGTTGTGAGTTCGAGACCAGCCTGGGCTACAAAGTGAGCTCAAGGCCAGCCTGAACGGCATAGTGAGACCCTGTCTCAAAAAACACCAGGGCCGGGGATCTAGCTCAGCGGTCTAAGCGCCTGCCCGGCAAGCGCAAGGTCTTGAGTTCAATCCCTGGTGCCGCAAAAAAAAAAAGATACATAGATTAATCAGTCCTGGTGGCACACACCTGTAATCCTAGCACTCGTGAGGCTGAGGCAAGAAGATCGTTGCAAGTTTCAGACCAGCCTGGGCTGCAGAGTGAGCTCAAGGCCAGCTTAAAGTGCATAGCGAGACCCTGTCTCAAAAAGACAAAAAATACATAAATACATAAATATGGGTTAAATTACAGTCATATTATTATTTGGTGGGGGGTTACCGGGAATTGAACTCAGGACCTTGTGCTTGCTGGGCAGGTGCTGTGCCACTGAGCTATAACCCCAACCCTAGTTACGTTATTAAAAATTTATTTTTGCAGTACTTGTTGCCGTTGCTCTGTGATTGGATAGAATCCCTAATTGTCAGATGGATGAGACATTGCGTGTTAGGACTTCTTGGTCACTCCGGTGTCTTCCCACCCATGCTGTAATTTTGTCTCTGTATAAATGTGGTTGGTGACAAAGGTGGGATACTGACTGAGCTCCTCATCCCTTTCCTGACCTAAGGCCTGGCTGCATGGTCTTGGCCCAGTCACTGACTGTCTGGCGGCCCCATTGCCTCACTGTCGTCATGAGGGAGCATCCTAGCGGCCCCTCAGCTGTTGGTTCTCACTCTGCTGTGTCATGTGGGAGGCCAGGCCGGCTGAGGGCCACACCCCCGAATTCCCAAGCAAGCACTTTATCCGCCCGCCCATTTCTCTGCCGGGTCTCTGACACTATCTCCTTAAGCCTGAATAGTTGTGAATGACTTCAATTTGCATAGTGACTTTCTTTTGTCCTCAAACAACTGGGTAGAGCCGGTGTGGAGGTGTCTTTGGCATGGGGTTCACTGGTGCTCTGTGAGTGCTGCACCCCATTTCAGGTGAGCCAGGGCTGTTTGATAGCGTGGTATGGAATACACAGTCCAGCAGATCAGGGGACCTTTGTATATTAGGCAGCATCAAAAGACGAATTAAGCTCTGGGACTTGTAATAAAAACCAGAAAATGACGCAGTATACTCAAGGACAGCCCAGATCAGTAGGGCAGTGGTGTACATCTGATGACGTCAAAGAGGAAGTAAACTCTAGGACTTCAAAATCAGAAGAGTTCTTTCACCACTGTTCTTGTTTCCTTTCTGTGGTGCTTGGGATGAACCAAGGACTGAGGACCATGCACACGGTAGGCAAGGACTTTGCCCCACCTCATCCCCTTTGGCACTGACTCCTCAGCCCTTTATTTATTTATTTATTTTTTTTGTCAGTTTTGAAACAGGGTCTTGCATTACCAAGTTGCCCAGGCTGAGATCAAGCTTGCGTTCCTCCTGCCTGAGTCCCGCAGTGCTGAAATGACAGGCATGTTCCATCCCACCCAGCTTCAGTGGTTATTTCATCTCTGCATTCTTCAATTCTAAAATAACATCAATTGTAAAATACACCATTGAATCTGGACCTGGCAGTCCATCCCTGCAGACTCAGCTGCTTGGGAGGCTGAGACAGGAGGATCCTTTTGTAGGGAAAGGGTGTCAGTAGGCAAGGAAAGAATAAAATAAGGGCCTCATTAAACTTTATTGAAGAAATTAATAGAAAATCTTACTAAAGAAGGGAAAATGGAATCAAAGATTTGTAAATGGGGAGGAGAAGAAGGGTTGAAGGGCGGGTAGGGGAATGGGAAAAAAATCATGTACAGGTACAAATTCTGTATGATGAATGTGATCCTTGTGTACATCTAAAATGTGCCAATAAAATCTGATTTAAAAAAAAGATCTTACTAAAAGCAGCTTTTGCCTCTGCAATTAGATTCCAGTGGTTAGAAAAACAAAGGTAGAAAGAGAAACCAGATCTGGAAAGGTACCAGGGAAAGCAGTTAACATAAGAATTTATCAGGAAGGGTTGACAGCAGGGATGAAGCCAGAAGCATGAAAGACCAGGGTAACCAGCCCCCCTTACATCGCCAATAAAATGCAAAGGAGACAAGGGGCGGCCACCTGAGGCCTGCCTGAACATTTATACACGGATGCGTACCCTTGCTGTAGGGTCACTCTGTTACTGCGTTAGATAACTAACATCTCAGCTGCCCCACACTTACCCATCACAAAAGGGCCCAGGTCCAAGTCAAGGATGGCCAGAGAGTCGGCCAGTCACACGGTGACGAGTTCCAGGTCCCCATATCAGGGAAGGGTCAGTAGTCCTAATAAAAGGAAACAGGCCTAAACATGAGTCTTTGCCTTTCCAGGGCCCCCTTCTCTTCAGAGTAGCGGTCTGCCCCTCCCCTTTATCAAAGCTTTATTTTAAACTTCACTTCTTCTAATTCGTTGCTGGTGCTGAGTTTACAATCCCAGTCGCAGCAGAGCCGTGGTGTGTGTGCCCCCGGACACACCTTCAGCTCAGGAGTTGCCCCGTGTGGGCAACAGAGTAAGACCCTGTCTCAAAAAAAGACTGTACCATTGATTTTACCACAGCTACCAGCTGCCCAGGCTGCAAAAAGAAATACTATTTCATTAATTGTACAAAATAATTTTTAAATTTTCTGATTTTAGGAATATTGAAATGCAGAAAAAGCACATCTTAGAATTGAGGAAATAGTCTTATTTATCATCAGAATGTTGTACCTTAAAACCATATTGCCTTCCTAGAAAATTAAAAATAGACAATTTGATAACTGTGTCCTATGTGTGGGTTGCTGGGGTTACAGGTGTACATCACTATTGCCTGCCTCTTCTTGCTTATATTAGAAATTTAGTGAGATACAAAATATTTTGTAGGCCCCAGTGATCCTATTTCAAGATTTTTTTCATCTTTGTTAGTCCCATACTTTGTATATTTCTCCAGTACAGTAAGTCCCCAACTTACAAATAAGTTCCATTCTGGGAGAATTGTTCGTAAGTCAGATTTGTCTGTAAATCAAAGCAAATCTTATGTACAGTTGTGAAAGTTCACAATTCTAATGTTTGTAAGCGGGGACTTACTGTATCCACCAGCCCCACTTTGTGTGGTGCTAGGGGTTAAACCCAAGCCCTTCACCCTGAACTATATTCCCGTCCCTTTTTTATTCTGAGACAGCGTCTTGCTAAGTTGCCCAGGCTGGGTTCAAATTTGCGGTCCCCCCACCTCGGCCTCCCAGAGGCTTTTGGCTGTGCCCCAATTCTTTTCATCTGTACTGCACCTCCTGCTTGGCATATGTCCCTCCCTCTTGTCGTTTTCTGAAATCTTATGGGGTCTTCAGGCTGTGGCCCAAGTCCTGTTCCTTTCTGGGAAACATTCCATGAGTCCAGATCCTAGCTTACTGCATTCTATACATCTGAAGCACTTAAATTCACATAGTATTTTACAATTATATTTATGGAATTCATTCCTCTAAAAGATTCAAGATTCTCAGTGTCAGTACCATCTTAGCCAGTCATCCATCTCTCGTGCCTTGTAGGTACTTATAAAAATCTGAGGAAGGAATGGAGTTTTCTAGAAGCAGATGGTAGGTATGCCTGAGCAGGGAGTGCGCTTGCTTTTGTCTGCTCCCTTGAGACACCGAAGGAAGGAAAACAGACTTACACTGTACTGGGAGGGGCTTGGTGGAAGTCAACAGGAGGGCTGTCCTATGTGGAGGCTCTGAGTGGTGATATGCCCGGAGAAGATTAGGAGCCTTGGCAGCAAGTATTCAGACTTACAGAATTCAGTTTGTGGAGTAACTTTAAGAAAAATGTCTGAGCTGGGCATGGTGACACACACTGATAATCTCAGCACTCTGGTAAGGCTGAGGCAGGAGGATCCAGGTTCAAGCCCAGCCTGGGCAATGTGGTGATTTAACAAGACCCTGTCTCAAAATTTAAAAAAAAAAGGGCCAGAATGTCCCAGTGTAAAGGCCCTGGGTTCAATGCACAGCAGAGGGAAAAAGAGAGAAAGAGAGAAAAAAACAAACTGCATTGCTATCTGGCCCCTTCAGAGTAATCTGTAAAATACTTGGCATCTGGGAGAAATTTGATTAATTTTGAAATATAAAACCACAGTTTATAAACCTGATTTGCTGCCACCTCCTCTGCAGTGTCCGTGTTGTCCTTGTTTCCAAGGGAGACCTGGCTGGCAAGATAAAAGTGTGTGCATGTTTTCATTTACATTTCTTGTAAGGTACTTAAACCCTCCCCAGTACTGTATTAGAAGCGCGTCATGAACTTGTTCAGCCCTGTATGGATTAGAAGCTGCTGCTGGCTGTGGCCTGTGCTGTCATTGGTTCTACTCACTGAGGCTCCCAGAACTGTGCTGAGCACGTGGTGACATCAGAGAGTGCCACCTGCATCACATGACCTCAGTTAACAGGAAGCAGGTAGGAAATAATGGGTTTTTCCAGCAGTGAGTGCGAAGGCCATTTAATAGACTGCTTTGTGCCACAAAAGCTTAATGTTCTATCACATCTAGAACTACCTAGGTAGGGAAAGCTTCCCAAAATGTAAAGGAAATCTAATTTCACTTATTTGATGTGATTTTAATTGGAACATTAGGATGTGGGTTAAATTACTTGAGGGTCAGCTAAGAAGGTCATTGCAATCAAGTGAAGATAAGATCTCTACTGTTTGATTTCAACCAGTTTAGAATAAGTATTAACTCAACAAGATTAAGGAAAACAGCACCAGAAGTGAGCTAGAAGATCTCGGGCTGTGAGAGGTGATTTTTATTATTCACTGGACAGTCCAGAGAGTCTCCAAGTCTGAGTTGCTTGATACGCTGCAGACTAGCAGAGGGAGACAGTGGGTGAGCCCTAAGAAAGGAAGCCCCGGTGGATGGGCTACTCCCCACCCTAACTGGCCTGGGCCACGGGAAACCCGAAAATAGTCGGCCCGGACCTTCTACTTGCTTAATGACGGAACCTAGGTTGCTGCCTGTGAACTCCCTGGTTAACACGTGAGCCAGGTAAATCAAAGAAAATTAAAAATATCTCTAATCCTACCCTGTTCCTCCAATGGTGGGTTCTTGCCTAAATAGGTGTGCAGGTTTGTGCTAAAATTTACCCCACAGCCAGGCGTGGTGGCGCACTCCTGTAATCCCAGCACTTGGGAGGCTGAGGCAGGAGGATCATTGTGAGTTCGAGACCAGTCTAGGCTACAAAGTGAGCTCAAGGCCAGCCTGAACGGCAGAGTGAGACCCTGTCTCAAAAAGATGAAGGCCAGGCATTTAGCTCAGCAGCCTAAGCACTTGCCTGGCAAGTGTGAGGTTGTGAGTTGTATCCAGGTACCAAAACAAAAAAAACAGAAAACCTAAAATTTACCCCACAAAAATAGAATTGGAAAGATGGTTTTGTGACTCACACTTTTTTATAACATCAACTTAAACCAATTATTTCTAATTTTCTAAGGATATATAATTATTTCATATTACTTAACATGTAATTACAATAATATGCTGTCAGTGTGTCTAAAACATTACTACATATATTTTACTAAACACATGAACACTGGTTCTGTAGCTCAAACATGGGTTATTATACATTCAGTTACTCAGTGGGAATCGAATCCAGGGCTTTGCACTTCCTAGGCAAGTGCTCTACGCCTCCCAGCTTGTTTTATAAATTGTATTTTGAGCCCAGGTCTTCCCAACTTGCCCAGGCTGGTCTTGAATTTACAATCCTGCTGACTCACCTCCTGAGAGTAGCTGAGATTAAAGGGTATGCTACTGCACCCAACTTTATAACGTGTGAAGGATTAGGCCCAGGGCCTGATACATGCTAAGCTAAAGTGCACTACCACTGAATCATATCCCTAGTGCCTGGTCTCTGAATTTCTTTCCTAGAACAGCAGTAGAAGTGTTTCTGGGAGTGCTGTAGTCAGAGTTTACAAGGGGAAAAGATCTAATACAGGACACATAATTTATAGGATTATTTTATAATATTCATCCAAAGAGTCAAATGCAAAAGAGTGTGGGAGATCTGTCCACACACTAGAGATCCAAAGAATCCAGCTGAGGGCCTGGATCCCACAGCAATGTCCTGCATGACTCCAGCTGAAGATCTAGTGCCCATGGCAATGTCCTTCATGAGTCCTACTGGAGGCCCAGAGCCCACAACAATGTCTCATGCAAGTCTGTATCAAGGACCTGTGCTGGGAAGGCCCAAAGGCCATTGGCGGAAGCTAGAAAGTCTGCACCAGTGGGATGAAGGATCTGTGCCAGCAGCCTGAGGGATCTGCAACGGAGCCAGGAATTGACGCTCAAGGTAAGGACCAGAGCTCCCCCAAAGAGAACTGCCAATGAGGACAGCCGAGTTCATATCAAAGAGAGCCAGCGTGACAAGCTTCTCCACGAGAATCCACAGCGCACCATCTTCCCCTCCAGTTCTTTTACACTGTTGGCAACAATCCCCAGGTGGGCCTTCCACAGCCAGCACCATGCTGATTCAGTTCAGCTGGGTGCTACAAGTTGCCCATTAGTTGTTAATCCACAGCAGGGAGAAAGACAACAATACCATAATCTGTATAATTTAGCCTTACTCAGCCAAGATGGGACATTTCCCATCTTGCAAAATGGGTTCACACTTAAAGCTACCCCCTTCAGTATTGGGAGTTGATATATTGAACATTGTGATTGCTTCAGCAACACCATTCCAGCCCTCTTCAACATTAGCCTATCATGAGTCTTGGGAGAGGAGTCAGGTATTTTGTCCTAGTGACAAGAAGTGACTAATACAGAAAACTGGTACCAGAGAAGTAGGGTGATTGTGGAGACTGTACATTAATTACCATGTGCTTTAGAAGTCTTAGGAAGTGATTTTTGGAAGGTGTTTGGAAAGATTTGGAGATGCTATCCAGAGAAACTGTCAGCCAAGCTTGATGGGTGATTCTGGTGGAGCTTAGGATATCAGAATGCTAATATAAATGTGAAAAGTAAAGGCTAGGATCAGGATGTTTCAAGTGCAAATGAGGATTACATTGGAAACTTGACTAGAGGCCCTGTGTGTTTCATGCTGGCAAAGAATTTATCTACTTTTTGTCCATGTATTAAGATGTTATGTGAGGCTGAATTTAAAGTTGTGACCTAGTTTACCTGGTGGAAGATATTTCAGGGTAGCCCAGTATTCATGCTGTGCCATGGATACAGCTGGCTGCTTTTAGCTTGGTCTACAGTTAGAAAAAGGAGCAAAAAGCAGAGAAGAATGATTTGAAAAACTTGCAGCTTGGCCAGAAAGAAAGCACCTGTAAAGCTGGGGCTAAGGAGAACATGTTTGGTGGAAAGATTAATATTTAAGAGAAGACAAGAATTCTGCATCAAGATAGCAGGAGAGATTCCTTTAGGGAATATCAGGAAATGACCAGGACCAGTGGTGCAACTGGTTAGCATGTGGTACTTATGCAGGAAATGGCCAGACCCCACCTATCATAGGGTTTCCTGTTCATTCATGGCTGCCTAGGGAAGAGTATCCCTGAGTTCATCTAAGCACTCAGAGGCAGCTGCAGCCATGGTCCCAGGGGACCTGGCTACTGCTTGAGCTTGCCATCATCCACATGGTGCTGTTTTTTCAAATATGCCAAATGCAACAGTTGTGGGGTCATGGAGGCTTCCATCCAGATTTCCAGTGTGCCTGTGAGAACACAATGCATGAAGCTGTGAAAGTGAAGCCAGAGGTTCACTGGAGACTCCAAGAAGTTGGAGATGCCAGGAATGTGGAACATCAATTGAGAAAAAACTGCAGGTGGTGAGCAAAGCCAACCCAAGACAGAGGCTGTGTGGGCTGTAACCAGCAAGGCAGTAAGGGTTGCACTGCCCAAGCCCTTTGGAACTCACATCTCAACAAAACCTGCCCAGGGTGCTGGACATGGAGCTACAGGATTTAATGTTTGTCATGCTGGTTTTTGGTCTTGCTTTGATCTGATTTATTTCTATCCCTGTCTTCCTCCCTTTATGGAATAGGAATGTTTACCCTGTAACATTGTTGTTGAAAGTATTTAACTTGCTCTTTGATTTTTACAGGGGCTTACAGCTAAGAAGAGACATTGGACTTTTCAGCAAGGCTAGAACTGTTAAGACTTTGGTGACTCTTAAGAGATGGACTAAATGCATATTGCATAAGCCTTTTGGGGACTAAATGTCATGGTTTAGATCTAAGATGTTTCCCCCGAAATCTCATGTTTGGAGGTGGGGTCTGGTCAGAGGAAGAGGGTCACTGGGAGCATGACCTGAAAGAGTGTATTCTTGTCCTTTGCTCCTCCTTTCCTCACTGCCATGGACTGTGCGCTATTCCCTGTCATACTCTTCCATTGTGCTATTTCTACCTAGGAGCCAGCTAAAATGGACTGAACCACAAGAAACTGTCAGCCAAAATAAACCTCCCCTGGTATTTTGCCCCAGTAACAGGAAAGTGACTCATACAGTCACATCCCACAGAACTCCTTCCATCCCTGTACATGGGAGTCTTAAATCTTTGCTTCGGTCCACTTTTCCCCCTTCAACCTGCTTTCTAGCTGCCTGATGGCCATCATAGATAGATTCTTTCCACATCTCCATTGAAACACAGTCCCCACTGAACTCCTTTGCTGTGCTCTACTTTTTCCCATTCTATGCCCAATTACTCCTCCCATCTCTGCCCCATCCAACCACAAATTCTCCAGCCCTACCTCAGAGTCTCCACTCTTCTCATCTGCCTAACCTAATCAATAATCAGTTCCTGTTCTACTCTGGGAACACTTGGAATCTGTCCTCCAGCTTTAGCCAGTCTTTGCCATTTTTACACCTGTAGTTCTTTCCTTTCTAATGCATCACCCTCACCATAAGAGCTCGTGTCCTGAGTAACCAGTGAACCCGTGTGATGCTGTCACACTCTCCCCTCCCTCCCCAACCCATTGGGAGCCACTTGGCCCTCCAAGATCCAATCCCGTACTGTTAGAGTGTAAATGTACTAAACTATAGCCACCGCCATGAGCCATTCGTGGTCACAGAAACGGCCTAGTAGCTAAAAGTTGTTTCTATAAAGGCAGCGCTTGCATTGTTTTTCCCCCTCAAACATTAGGAGGAGGATATAAAAAACATGAAATTACCTAGCCTATTTTCCATTTGCCCACCCCTCTTCCATCTATCTATCTATCTATCCATCTATCTATCTATATCTCTCCTACCCTTCCCTCCTTCAAAACCACTGCTGCCTGATCCCAGGCCTTCTCCTTCCGTCCTGATTCTGTTCCACAGAAACACAAATGAACTAGTTTGACAACACAGTATTTTTCTCAGGATGGGGATGACAAAGAAACAGTGGGTAAAGCCAAAATCTCCTTTATAGGGCAGAGGAGGAAAAAAGATTTGACACTGTGTGTTAGTAGCTCTTTCCCGTGGCAACTTTGGATCATTTGCAGTAGCAGTTTCCACTGCCCGTCAACAGGCAAGGGACACACTGAGTTACCTGCAGCACAGGTAAGGAAAGCAGAAAGAAGTGTGTCTGAGAAGCAGTGGGGTGAGCACAAGTCCAGAGACAAGAACAGTGCTTGAAACTAAGCAGCTGCTTGAACATTTGTTACTGAGCAAATGAATCTATCTCCGCACCTGCTTCTCAGGGGCCAGATCCAAAGAGAGCAGAAGATGGGGTCACGGAAAGGAGCAAGTCCTGCCGCCTATTTCCCCTCTGAACAGGAAGTGAAAGGTGCATGGCTTCTAGCCTGCATCAAGAATCCGGGGATGCTACACTCTCTCCAGAGGATGGCAGCCATGGGGACTGCTGAACATGCGCTCAAACTCAGTGTTTTGTTTTTGTTTTTGTTTTGTCTTTTTTGAGACAGGGTCTCACTATGACCTTCAGGCTGGCCTTGAGCTCACATTGTAACCCAAGCTGGTCTCGAACTCACAGTGATCCTCCCGCCTCAGCCTCCCCAGTGCTGGGACTACAGGCATGCACCATCACACCCGGCTCTTCAGTGAGTTCTCTGTAAAGGAACCGCAGTTGGATTCTGATTTCTACGCCATCCACCTGGCTGGGCGCCGCCTGAGCAGTCCGTGGTGCATGCATTTACGTGGCCCTGCACCTCTCACGCAGTGAATGTTCATTCCGCTGTAGGGAAAACTCAGCCTGAGCCCGCAGTCCTCGTTTATCCCACTGGGCCTGCTGCTACTAGTAAGCCGTGAGGTGCACATTTAAACGGATTTGGAATCAAAGCATCTGCCTATGTCGGTGAGGGTTTAAGCAGCACCGCTTAACTTGGCTGCAAACTGGAATCACGTAAAGATTAAATAAATATCTTGGTCCCATTTTTTAAAATTCGTTCTCTCTTAATTGGTCTAGGATGTTGCCTGGACAGGAGAATTTTTTTTTTTTAATTCTGCTGAGCAACCAGAGCTGATAACTACTAAGGAGTTTACAGCATCTCTGGGGCCTCGCCCTAGACCTCTGAAAGTCTCTTCCCCTACAGCAGCTAATTTCCAGGGCAACAGGGAAGGCCTGCGAGCGTGCGCACGCGGAGGCGTACACGGCTGATAACACTGCTCTGAGACCCGGGACCCTAGTCCAGAGCCCGCGCTCGCCCCGCCCAC
>RJWT010045532.1:0-11604 GCA_004365215.1 Cuniculus paca
CCTCAGGGCCTTTGCACTTGAAATCTGCCTGCCTAGAACCAGGTGCTCCAGCTCTGCACAAGGATGCCTGGCTTGTCATTCAGGACCCAGTTCAGCTGTCAGTCCCCTTCCTTCTAGGTTTTCCCCTGACTCCTCCATCAAAGGAGCCCTCCAGATTATCCATATTGCAGTCTCTTAAGCTCTTCAAAATCCCTTAATTAAAATTATCTTTCTTATTTGGTTTTTACTTACATTTTGCATAGTTTTCTGTAAAATAAAAATTGCATGAGTGCAGGAGGCCTTGTCTGCCTTGTTCCCAGCTGAACCTCCAGTCCCCAGAATAAGGCCTGCACAGAAATGAACATCTATTTAATGATTGACTCTTGAATTTCCTTCCAATGGACAGTGCATTCTGGGAGATCAGGGACTATACCTCAGACCTTCTGGGAGCTCAGTACATGTTTGATGAAGATCATGACAATGACAATGTTTAACACAAGCTGTCCGCTTCAATTTATTATCTCCTGGTCGCATGCCATTAAATGAACTGACTTTGCAAATTAGCCTTCTAAGGTGTGGAAACAGACCTCTCACCTATCGATGTATGTTTCTTTAAAAGAGCCCACCTACATGTAGGCAAAGCATATCTGGTTGAGGTTGATATTTAAGGATGGAATAGTTAAATATTAGTTATGCCACTCATTTAGGACAATTTTAAACCTTTTCTCTAGTGATAACATCAATGACAACCATTTTGTGGTGCAAAGAAGAAGCACCTCAACATCAAGTACCAGAATGAGAAGGGATAAGGCTTTTCCACCTGTAAAAGACATGGAAGAAACCCTGTCTCAATGTTTGCCCTCCAGAATGTGAGAAGAGGATGCTGAACATGCTACAGAGCATGCGGCATACTTTCTTACACATCAGAAGTTTCCTTGGAAAGGTCAGTGTCCTCAACTTTATTGAGCTAAATACTTGACAGGTATGACTCTGATATTTTAATTTCTGGGGATTGCAATTTCCCACATTAAAATGAAAAGTATAATCCTAAAGAAAGGTAAACAACAGAGGTCAAATCTTATCACCATTCCCGCTTTAAAAATCTTTTTTTAGACCATTAGTATGGATTAACTGAAGTGAGCCATCTTCAGAAGCTTCCATCTGCTCTGCTGGGCTAAAATTCTGATTGTAAAAGTATCTCTTCATAATCAGCTTTCCTGTTATTGTTAATCTCGTTTCTCAGATTACAGATGGAGGTGGCCATTGTTTGCATGCAATTAACTAAAACAACTCAGTATGCAACAGAGGCTGCAAGAAGGCAGCTGGTGTATTGCTGTGATTATTATTCTACTTAGTTCTAAGACCTTTTTCCTAATGTTAACTCTGTGAATTTAGGTGTAAACTATGATGAGGTTTAACACAGCAAATATATTTAAGGATCAGAAGTTATTTTGACACATTCAAACACATGGCTTCCAGCGAGATTGTCCTGATCATATCTGGAAATATGTGTTCCTAGAGCAGGTCCTAATTCTTGCCCTTACTTACCATTTTCAGAGTTTTCAAAGCAAACACCTGATCAGCTATAGGTATCTGCCCTGAAAAGTACATCCTACTCCATCAGTGCACCCTGGATTTTAAATACTGTTTTCTTTTAATTTCCACTCCAAGAACCAGAGACTTTGTAAAGAAATCTCCTTTAAAGACTCAAAATGATTTTTACTTCCTACGTACAGCAAAAGATGCTCCTGTTAAATATTAGGTGATCAAACAGGTGAGAGGAGATAATTGATTGACATAGGTTTTATGAGAGTTAACTTGCTTACAGCAAAGTATGTCTTTAAGCACGAAGACAAAGAAAAATGAGGTTTTCAGACCTCTGGAGAGGAAATGAAATATAGTTTTAAAATGCCTCAATGGACAAAATTATGATGTTGATTACCTTCCAATAGACATATTTTAAGATACACCTGAATTCCAAATCTTACAGTATTTACGTCCCCACCCCCCCGGCCAAATGGCATTCAAAGCAACTCCCATACCCAGTCACTCTCTTGGGTTGGTTCTGTTGACTCCCTGAAATTCCAATGTTGGGACTGGAACAGTTCGGTCAACCCAAAATCTCAAAAACAGAAGGGGGAGCCTCTCTTCTCCATGAACATCAAGGTCAACCTGTCTTTAGAATGTTCACGTCCACTGTAGATTGGCTCTTAGGGATTAATACTGGTCAAGAGCAGATGTGTATGCTAGAACAAAGTCACTGAAAGAGCCAGGCTAAACTTGTGCTGATGATGGATAAAGACTTATTTTTACCCTATTGCCAGAGGACAACTTCATCATGGAACTTCAGAGCTGAACTATTTTCAGATGCTCCATGATAAAATGTATTCCAAGCCCCAAGGCTATTTTGTTAGCTGTAAGATAGATCTATTTCCCTTTACAAAATATGCACAGAATAATTAAGGAAGAAGTTGGGCAGAACTTTTGGCTCTCCAGGGACAGCAAGTGTTTGCATGCTTCCTGAGGTCTGTTGACAGTGACCTATCTGGACAGGGCACAATCATGCATGTTGCCAATATGGTCACTGAAGATGTGCTCACTTTGACTTCTTAAAATCACTCTTTTTTTTTTTTCATCCACTGGACCTGAATTCCCTCAAAATCACCATATTAGAGACTTCTAGGGCTCTAACCAAAAATCAATTCATTTTATTCCCTTATGAATAGATTTCTAGTTTTTGTTGGAACAACAACAGACAGGAGCAGCTGACAAAACACTCTTCCCAGACACTCTTACAACTAAAGGTGGTCACAAGACATGGCTCTGGTCAAGCAGATCTCAATACAAGTCTGATGGAAGAGTTGTGCTCTCTGCCCACCTTGAGTTGGTTGAAATAGTCATTTTCTGACCAGAGACAATCCTATTCTCTCTTTGGAAATGAGTATGTTGGCAAGTATCTTAAACAAGCTGTGTTTGTTAAATCTAAAAAAGAAAGGCCACTACCTCATAGGGGCTGCATAAGCAGTGGCTAAATAGCTTTGTATATTTTCTCCATTTAGTGGCACTTTCACTGTTAGGAAAAAGCAGAATGGACAATTTCACTCTTTGTCATTCAAGTGATGGGTGACACAGCTCATGAACGAATGGCTGTTTTGTGAAAGCTGCATGATCCATTCTGCATGGAACACCTGTTTACAGATCTGTGCTGTTTATGAGCCTGTCGTGGTTATGTGAGGAACCATGTGACCATCACCATGGCTGGTTTGAAAGAGTTGGCTTGTTTGTTTTAATTGCCCCAAATGCCTGTTTTCTCAGATGTTTGGACTATTCCTAAGTAACAACCACCAGCATCTCTATTTAACCTCTTACATAATTTAAACCTCAAGATAGGATTAGGAAGTCAATGAAAGAGAGAAGAAAAGTCTTGCGGACATAACACAGGAAGCCTGAATCCTCTGCTTCCTTTTTCCCTTTCTTCCATTCCAGAGGCTTAAAACCTTAAAACCTTCAGACTAGTAAACCTTTCCAGACCTCCATTTTGTGAAGTTTCTCTTTGAGATGCAGGGTGGGGGAGAGAAAAGGATTTGGTTTCAACAGAGTTGAGCTATGCCAAAATGTGTGGCTATAAGAAATTTGCACAGTGTTGTCATTCCTCAAAGGCTTTCATTTCATGGATGGAGATAATACTCATTGGAGGGGCATATTATGCCCTTCTGTTGCATACACAAACCAGCCTTAATGGATATTTTTTAAAACTTCCCACAGGGAAAATAGGCCATGTGAAAGTGCCAAGCATCCAACTGTCACTTCCTCCCAGGGGGAGAAAAAAAAAAAACAGTCTTACTCAGATGGAGCCAGCTACTGCTCTCACTGTTAAAAGCTTCTAATGCTTTTGTCTACACATTTGGCTTTAGGGATTCCTGAAACCTGCAGTCCTTCATAGGGGTTGATGCCTGCCAGAATCCGAGACCAATTTGGAATAGCTTATTCAGATGATGAGAAAGAAAATGGAGAGACTAATTTGTTCCCTTTTGTATTTGGCGCTCATGTCTATAACCCAACAGCTCATGACAGGACTATTTTCCTGACCCTAGATTTTCCAGCTGATTTAGATTGCTAGAGGAAGTTGCTGAGACTATGACACTTTTTAAAAAATCCGTAAATCTTACATTCTCAGTTTGTGAGGGAAGGGTGCGTGACAGGGCTAATTATGCTTAATGGTACTATTTTCATTCCTATCAGTTCCCCCGCCTTACCTGCTTCTCAGGGCAAGTCTAATGATCCTAGAAATTAATAAATGAAGATGTGTGGATGGATGGATGGATGGATGGATGGATGGATGGATGGATGGGTGCATAGGTGGGTAGGTGCATGGATGGGTAGATGGGTGAAAGAGAAGAGAAGCAGAAATGATGACACCTGAGGAAGTGGCCACAGTTGCCTTAGCTGTAATTCTCTTTGGATTTCCAGCAAAGGTCTATGTCTAACCCTAACCATTTCTGCAAATGGGGGCATTTGCAGAAATGCAGAAGGTGAGCACCTCCTCACATAAATACAAAATTGCTTGACTCAAAGACTGTTGAAATTCATGAGTAAGGCCTCAAATTCTGTACTTCCTGTACTTGGTGTTTGCTGCTTACCCCTGATAGCCCTAGAGCTTTAAGACTATATGTCGTATTAAAGCTTTTTTTAAATTCATGATTTTAAAATTGTGATTTTAAAAAAAGTAGTAATAATAAGCTCCCAAATAATCTTTTTCTAATATCTAAATGAAGTACTTTTAGTTTATGTATACAGAGAGGATAGGTGAAGAGTAAAGAAAACACACTGTGGAGATAAAAACCAATGAGTGAATGAACACACGAGTGACTAGGACAAGACTCATTTGCATGCTCAAAGCATGAAGTTATCCTTGACTTAAAAACTAATGGGGCACCTACTCCATCTGATCCTCCTCAAACGGGGGACCATGTTGGACTAACTAAACTTTCATGACACAAATATGTTTCTGGCACCAGAAAGGTTTTGAGAAATTATCCAGCTGCCTGTTGGCCTGATAAAATCTCAGCATTAGTCAAAAAATAGTTTCTCTCTCATTGTAACATAAGAAGCCCCAGTAGTGTTAGTCATAAAAATGCTTTATTTCCCAATGTTCTCTATGTTCATTATAGGACTTTACAAGGGAAGGCCCAGGGGGTCAGAATATACTACATGGAGCGCTAAACCATTTTCAGTAGGTTTTTAAAAAGTGAGGGTATAGATGTGCACCTTTATGGCCACAGTTAGGACATGGCCTTTAGTTTCTTCCACATTTGGATCCAAGTTTACTAAACCACAGGCAGATCAGTCTGTACTGGCAGCTCCAAGTCAGTCCATGCATAATTCACCCACATGGATGGAACAGGCCCATTAGGGACAAACCTTGGCCTGTTTCTCCTGGTTGATCATCAAATTTGCTCTCTGTTTGATCTCAATGGCCCTGTAATCCTCTGCCTTTGATAACAACTGAAGCTGGTATAAGCCAGATAACAACAAGAGACAGCTGGTGGCAGACAGGCTGGGGCCCCGCTGAAGAATAAAGTAAGGCTTCAAGTTCAGGCAGTGAGCTGGGAGGAGAAAAGCTGCAGAACTAGAAAACTAGATTACAAACCTGAAGAAAGCAGTCCATAGCCAGGTAGGTCAAAAGACACGAACCTGACCAAAGACTCCACTTAAAAACCCAGTGTATCATCCTGCCTCTACCAGACCCAAGATGAAACAGTTCCCTGAACATCTGCTTCCTTTGATCTCAGGCTTCTCGCATTTTTTATTAGGAAAAGACTGAGAATGACATGTTATAATGCATTTCATGTCACTTTTTCCAGAGGCTGTATTTTATAAATGTTCTGCATTAAGCAGAATTATAGATGAGAAACTTATTTATTCATTTTTAATCCTGTGAACTGTTCAGTCTTGCATCCACTTTTTTCAGCCACCAATTGAAAAGCTACAGTTCCTGCTCCCGCCAAGAAGGGGACTATGCCTTTCCCTGAAGCCCTCTGGCAGCTTCCTTTCCCACTGAGAGCTTCTTGCTGGATCCAGGATCCCCCTCACTTTTCCTCTTCACCTCCAACTCTCCACATTCTCTCCACTCTTTCCTCCCAGTTGGATCCCTCTGGGATAAAGGTGTACGACCCTTAACACTACATAGCTAATTAACAATATAGCTAATGGCTCAGAGCACATCTGTCTCACTTAGGTACAGATTGTACCACAGGGTTTCCACCACTTTGAAAATCTGGGGATGGGTTTCAGCAGCTGGGGCTGAGCTGCTAGTGACTGCAGTTCCACACTTGTCTTTGCTTGATTCCAGGGAACTGGTCCTCATGTGTTACTCACTTTGTTACTGGCTTTGTGGCTCCCATGCTTAGTGTGATGCCTGAGCTCAGCAGATGCACACCCAGAAATTCAAACAGAACGAGCGCCTGAACAGATATGGGGAACCAGTGCTACAAAGGGCCTTCATCACTGCAGCTCCTTCATCTTTCATTTGAGCCAGGATGTGCTCAAAGACATTTGGCACTCTGAAGTCTAGGCAGAATGAGAGTTATATTCTTAGAGTTGAATGGACCATGTTTTGTCTTCATTATTGGCATGGGAATGGAGGAAGAGGAACCATACAGCCAAAATTAAATGCTAATTTTGCTCAATATGTTGATTTCAACAATTTTTTTTATTTCATTCTTTCTGACATTCATAAACATATAGCAAGTACTGCAGTGATTTGCTAGGACCCAGAAAGAATTTCTGATGGGGCCTTTAGGAAGGGCTGTAAATTGTAAAACAATGTCTATTTTTCTTGCCATTTGAAACAGGATTCAGAGTAGTGATGCATGTCTCATTGCCTAAAACCTCACATAATGAAATGGCTGAGCAAGGCACTGAGCAATTTTCTATAGCTCTAGGTCTATAAGTAAAGCATTGAAAGATCAAATCCAAGCAGCTTAAAGGGACCCTGAGCAACATGTCCTGCCCCACCATGCTGGGCATTGGAGCGGGGCAGCATGGCACAAAGGAAGGAATTTAATGAAACCCTGGACAGCTCCATGGTCACAACTCCTAATGGAATGCTCGTCTCCTGGTGCTGTGATTCCCTGGTTTAATGGTGTGTGGAGGTACTGCAGGCCAACCTTGGCTTTGCCCACCTGGTATATGTAGGCCCAGAAGGACCACAGGCTACAGTGGAAAGTGATCACATGGAGGTATATATTACTAATTTTCTTTCTGGCTTGGAGGATAGGCAGTTTTGTGTGAATGGATAGTTTCATTTGCGTAGCTATTGTTGGAAAGCACCATTTTTAACCCAGGAAACAGGGCTACATGCCTATCACCATGCACCAAGCCAAAACTGAAATGGTTCAAAGATCTAAATATTAAAACAGAAACGCTAAATATTCTGTAAGAGGCTATAGGCAGAACTCTTGAAGACATATGTGCAGGCAAAGATTTCATGAACAAAATTCCAATTGCATGGGAAACACTACAAAGAATCAACAACCAGGATCTCAGCCTATGAAAAAGTTTTTGTGCAGCAAAAGAAATCACCAACAGAGTGAAAAGACAATCCACAGAGTGGTAAAAAAAAAGCCAATTTCACCTCAAAGGACTAATATGTAGAACATATAAAGAATTGAAAATATCAGACCCTCCCTAAATATAAAGACCCAATCCAAAAATGGGCATCAGAGATGAATAGACACTTCTGAGATGAAGAACTACAAATGGAAAATAAATATATGAAAAAATGTTCATCATCACTGGTCATTTCACAGATGCAAATTAAAAAACACGGAGATTCCATCTCACTCCAGAAAGAATGGCTATTATCAAGAAATAAACCAATAACAAATGTTAGCGGGGCTACGGGGAAAAAGGAACCATTCTCCACTGCTTGTAGGAGTGTAGACTGGTGCAAACACTGGAAATCAGAGTGGAGATTCCTCAAAAACTAGGAGTACAGGTTGCATCCGACCCACCTATTTCCTACTTGCTATCTTCCCAAGAGAATTAAAAATATCACATCACAGCAATATATGTGCACCCATGTTTATAGCAGCACACCTTGTAATAGCTAAATTTTGGAAACAACCCAAATGCCCATCAACCCAGAAATGGATAAAGAAGATTTTTTTAATACAATGGAGTACTACTCAGCCATAAAGAAGAATAAACTTGAGACATTTATAGCTAAATGGATGGACCCAGAGACCATACTCTTAAGTAATGTAAATTGGACAAGCATGTATAAATATTGCATCATCTCTCTGGTGTGAGAAACTAAAAGTGTAAATATGAACAAAATTATATAATAGATATTGTGAAATAGGAAGAAATTATTCAAAAGGAATGGGGAACTAAGGCAGGGGGAGGGGAAAGGATGAAAAGGAAAAGAAAAAAATGAGAAAACAAGGATAAAATTGAAACAAAGCTTTGTAAATAGGAGGGGAAGAGGGGCCTAAAGGAGCGGAGGAAAATAGGAAAAACAGAGGAATCAATATATATCATGTATAGATACAAATTCCCTATGATGAATGTGATCATTACATATATCTAAATGTTACCAATAAACAATAAAAAAGGAAAGAAAATACCCAAATTAACACAATTAGAAATGAAAATTCAGAAGAACTGGATAGATTTCTACATATGAATGATCAAAATTAAACCAAGAAGATATAAAAACCTTGAATAACCCATAAGAGAAATTGAAGCAGAAATAAAAAACCCACCAACCAAGTAAAGTCTAGGTCCAGATGGATTCACTACAGAATTGTACAAGAACTTCAGGGAAAAATCTAATACCAATACTTCACAGACTCCTTAATGAAATAAAAGGCAGGAGTACTGCCAAACATTCCTGAAAGCTAGCACCACCCTGATTCTAAAATCGGAGAAGGATTCAAGCAACATTGTCATCATCATCATCAACAACAACAAACAAAAAATGAATAATTGAAATGAAGTGACGCTTATCAGAAGAAGAAATACAAACAGCCAGTAAGTACATGAAAAATGTCAACAACTCTGGCCATTAGATACATGCAAATTAAAACAACACTGAGATCCATTTTATTCCACACAGAATGGCTAACAGCAAGAGACCAAATAATATAAAATGCTGGCAAAACTGCAGGGAAAGAAGAATCCTTCTACATTGCTGATGGGAATGTGAACTAGTATAACCACTACGGAAATCAGTATGGGATTTCCTCCAAAAACTAAAACTAGAAACTCCTTCAACCCAGTTCTTCTCCTTCTAGGTTTCTTCCTGAGTCAAAGGCATCATATTATAGCAATACATGCAGATCCATGTTTATACAGCACAATTCATAATAACTAAATCTTGGAAGTGACCTTTATGTCCATTGAGAGATAAATAGATAAAAGAAAACATAGTACTACTCTGCCATAAAGAAAAGTAAAACATCATTTGAGAAACACAAAATGAGAAACAAAAAATAAAGAGAAAAATAAAAAGATAGATAATAGGAAGGAGGGAGATAGATCTTCCTCAAAATGCAAGTAGGTTCAAAAGATGAAACGAGAGGACTGGGCGTGGTGGTGCACACCTGTAATCCCAGCACTTGGGAAGCTGACACAGGAGGATCGCCATGAGTTCAAGCCCAACCTGGGTTACACAGTGAGGTCAAGGTGTGGGAAAGGTGTGTACAAATAATTGATATATGTTGTGCACATGTAGCAACTGTCCAAAGGAATGTAATCATGATGTACTAGAAACATATCTCAATAAAAAAAAATAAATCCAAAAGCATTTTCCTGATAGTCTAAAGAAAAATTTATCTATGGGAAAATGGTTGACTGCAATATGTATATCCCTAGACTCTCTGGTAATAATGACAAAGCACATGTGTATACCTCCAAAAGAACTTATAAAAAGGCATAAAAAGAGAAATTGACACTTGTGGAATACGCAATACTTGATATAATATTTGTTAATCATCATAAAGCTGTATGGTAACAGAATTATTAGCCCACTTTTCAGATGAGGAAACTGAGGTTTGTGTAACATCAGTTGTTCAGTGACTGAAGAAGAGCTACATATTCGACATGAAATGGAGATATATATGGCACCAGGTAGGAAATGATAAAATTTTTAAGAATTCGTCAATAAATTTAGTAAATTACAATTACATTTACTAAAAAAAGTAACTTGACAAAATTAAAAGTAACGACAGAATTAAATGAGTTAATACACATACAAAAGTGCTCTAGGACACTGTAAACACTTCAAAAATACCAATTTCTCTGTGGATTTTTTGCAAGTTCCTGAAACCTACAAACATACTCCCCTAAGTTTTCAAGACATGTTTGTTAGATCATTTTGTTTAGGAGGTAACATATATGAAAACTTGTAATTATTTAAAATTTGTACCTGAAAATTGAAGTAACTAGTTGAATACTATTCAACTTTTCCCACCCCCCATCCCCATATCATGTCAATTTGAATCTTAGAATATGACCTTATGTGGAACTAGCATCTTTGCAGGCACAATGAATTAAGTCATGATGAGACTATATTGGATGGAGGAGGAGGAGGAGAAGGACTGGTGGCCCTATAGAAAGAGGAAAGGACATGAAGAGATACCCTGGGAGACACTGGCTACCTAACAGTAGAGGCTGAGATTGGTGTGATGGAGCCACAAGTCAAGGGACGCCAAGGATTGCTGGTGGCCCTGAAGCTAGGAAGAGGCAAAGAAGCATTCTTCCCTAGAGCCTTCAGAGGCAATGTGACCCTGCAACATCCTGATTTCAGACTTCCAGAACTGTGACAGAAAAAAAATTCTGTTGTGTTAAGCTACCTGTTTGTGGTAATTTGCTGTAACAGCTCTAGGAAATGAATAGAGTTGAAACAGATTTAGGACACCAAAGAGCACTGACAGATGAAAATATTTGTAATACTAAGATTCGCTTCTGGGAATCTGAAAATTAACCATCTCTCTTATGCAAACTGCTAAGCACTTGACCTCTAGCTCGTGTGGCACAGAGCAACTGCTGTGCTGTCCTTGACTTGACTCTCGGGAGCTTACCCCAAGCACAAGGATTCTGGTTGAGAACTCTAATTAATGGTCAGCGCTCTGCTTCATCTGTTCATGATGTCCTAGTTATGGAGGTGAGAAAAGTCAGCTGTTGCATGTCAGATACACCAATAAAAAGTTGCTAATTAGATTTGGGCATATCATTTGATGTTATCCTGGAAATACAAGCAATGCATGTACAAAATTGCAACTTGTGTCTATTTGCCTAATTCTAAACTTAAAGTACTATTCTTCTGAAATTAACATAATCAAGTTTAGTACACTTATGTTCAGAATATCAAATGAATAAACATGACTTTATACATACTCTATAGTTTTACAAATCTGTGATGGAGAAACTCAATTATGATAATTTAAAAACAGAAAGGATAATTTCCTTCAACTGTCTGCAAGGAAAAAAAAGATTTTCTTCCTCTGGAAAACTTCACAATACCACAAATGAGATACTTGTCTCTTTGAGTTTCCATACAACTTAGCTAAAGACAAAAAACCTCCAGCAGAATCAGTGAAATATCTGTAATTAAACACA
>RJWT010045533.1:0-11597 GCA_004365215.1 Cuniculus paca
GTGTGGTTGGGTGCCTGCCAGATGCTTTGATCTTGATTTGCCCCCAAGCTGGATGGGTTCCCATGGTGACAGTGTGCTGGGCCCTCTGACCCCCCCCCAGAGGTCCACCCTGGGGCTGGGTGGGGTTCCAGGAGCAGCTGTCTGGAATACTTTCCCCCAAGCCCTCTGCTGGGGTCAGATGTTACTTCCTGGGGTTTGAGGGGGCTGAAAGAGAGACAGCTAGGTCAGGCCTTCTAAGAGACCCCACATTTGGGACCTTATAGAGGATCTAACAGAATAATCTTGCTAGACTTGTTTTTTTTCCTTTGAGTTTTTTTTATGTTTTAAAAATCTACATCGTCTAAAAACTGTTTGAAAAGAAATCAAGTCAAACAAAGTACTATACCCCCTGATTCTACTATCCAAACAAAACTGGTTACATTTTTGTGTATGACCATTTAGTTTTTTAAAAAAATTAATTACTATTTTGAATATGTAGTACATTATATGGTTCAAAAATATAAGATGCAAGGGCCAGGGATATAGCTCAGCAGTACAAGTGCCTGTCTGGCAAGTGTGAGGTCACGAGTTCAATCCCTGGTACAATAAATAAATAAATAAATAGATAAATAAGATGTACATGGAAATTCTCTTTTCTATTCCTCTCCCCATCCATGTAATTCCTATATGCTCTCCAATAGGTATGACTTGTATATTCTTCTGAAGACTTTTTAATGCATATGCAAGTAAATGAGAATATATTTACTATAATGCTTTTTTCCTAGCATAAATAGTAGCATACTCTATGGATTTTTCTGGATCTTGGTCTTTTTTACTTTTTGTGTCTTGTGAATTTTTCTATATCAGTGAGAAAACTCCTTCATTCTGTTTCCTGCATACTAGTCCACTGTGTATATATATTATGATCAGTGTAACTAGTCCCCTGTTGATGGAATGTAGGTCTTTTCCAAATATTTTGTCCTCACAGCCAATGCAGTAATTAATTCCTTTGTACAAAGATCATTTTGCTGGTGTATATATGTATTTGAAGGATAAATTTCTGGATGTGGAGTAGCTTGGTCAAAAGTCTGGGCATTTAATTTCAATCACTGTTTCCAAATTGCCCTCCAAAAGAATGTGATCCTTTAGGGAAGGCTATGTGCAGATGTGTGCTGCAGTCCTAAAACACACATTGGTTCTATTTTTTTCACAAATATCATAATCATAACATTTTCCATGCAGATTTTGTGACCACCTTTTCATACTACTTTTTAAAATCACATCAAGCTTATTTAAAAACTTAAACGAGCCGGGGATATAGCTCAGCAGCACAGTGCCTGTCTGGCAAGTACAACATTGTGAGTTCAATCCCAGGTACCAAACAAACAAAACAAAACAAAACTTAAATGATACATAAGTATAAAAAAGTAAGAGTTAAATATTTTCCTCTCTTCCTTAACAGCACTCAAGAGGTTTCTTTTGGCAAGTTTGGCATTTAATCAGCCAGCCATTGTCTGTCTCTTCTGTAAAAGCAGGAATACTCACACTGGTTGTGGAAGCAGGGCCTTACATGTCCAGTTCTAGCAAAGAGCTGAAAGGAGGCAGTAGCCCTAGCGGCTAGAATAAGGGCTTGATATAGCAAAGTTGTTATGTAACTGTTTTCTGGACTCAGTATTTTCCTCCATAATGTGAATCATTGCCAAGAGCAAGCTGTAAAACGCTTTGTTTTCAGTTACTGCCCAGCTGGGTTCTGTGCTGTTCTGCTTCTGCACCCCCTCATCCGGGGCCTGACCCCCACCTTCCTCTGGCAGCAGGGCCAGGTATGTGCTAACAAGGCTGGTGCCTTCACATACCATGCTCCTCCCTTTCCCTTCCCAAGAAAAAGATTTTAGTCTTCCCTAGGGCTTTCTGGAAACCATATCTTAATCTAGAGCCTACGAAACTGGTGGTAATTTTAGTCACCAAGGCACATATCAAATCTCAGGATGTTGAGATCTGTTGTCATGGCGAAGGTGCAGAGCCAAGTCCAGGGAATCAGAGGAGGCCCACAGTGGGTGGTTCTCCTTCACAGCTGTTCCTAAGCCTGTTCTTGCTGTTTTGTCTACAGGAGAGGCTCTTCCCCTGGTGCTGGCCCTGTTTGCCTTCGTTGGCTTCATGCTGCTCCTCGTGGTTGTGCCATTGTCCATCTGGAAGGTGGGACAGCTGCTCCAGTACTCCTGTTGCCCTATGGTGGTCCTCCCAGACACCTTGGTAATAGCAGGTCTCTTTCCTTTTAGCATAACACTGACCAGATGTAGCTGGGTTTATGGGGAGTTGCAGACATGGGAGAAGAATACTTGTAAGACTTTTGTCTTAGTCCGTTTGTGCTGCTGGAACAGAATACCATAAACAATAGAAGTTCATTTGGGTCACTGTTCTGGAAGCTGGGAATTCTGAGATTGAAGGGTCACATCTGGTGAGGACTTTCTTGCTGTGTCATAACACAGCAGATGATGTCTTATGGGTGAGAACATGAGATCAAACTTGTGGCATTAAGGTCTCAGAAGGATTACTCTGTATTAATTCATTCATGGCAACAGAACTCTCATAGCCTAATCACCTTTTCAAGGTCCCATCTCAACACAGTTGCATTGGAGATTCAGTTTCCAACACCTGCTTCTAGGGAAACATTCAAACCACAGCAACTTCTTATGAGAGAAGTTAGGAGAGACCTCCCTTCTCCAGGGCATAGGGACCTCCCTGAGGCTCCTGGCAGGCCACATCTGGTTTTCCCCAGGACCTGGAATGATCAAGAGATCAGATATATTGCTAGCCCAAGATCTTTACCATTTCAGGAGTCATGCATAATGTCCTGCTGAGCATTCTTTGCCTTATCCCATAATTGTAACAGCAGCAACATCCAATAGCATGTTCTGATACCATGTATTCAGTTCGTGTACCAAGAACTGCATGATTCTCAGGGCAGAGAACATGCATGTGAATGTGGGAAGCATGGGCTATGTTTTAGTTTTGGTAGGAATGGGGTGTGGTGAGGGAGCAGCAATATGGGCCTTTGTAGTGACTACTCAAGACTGGGGTTATACTCCTGGTTCCTTACGAGGCCCGGATTCTGTTTTGTTTTGTTTTTGCTGTTCTGGCCCCTGAATCCAAGGGTTTCGCACTGAGCTATATCCCCAGCTCTTCTTTTATTTTTTATTTTGAGACAGGGTCTTGCTAAGTTGTCCAGGTTCTGGGTTTGAATTTGAAATCTTTTTGCCTCAGCATCGAGGGTGCTGGAATTACAAGTGTGCACTACCACACCTGGCTAAGCACAGAATTTTTGCTTTTGTTTTGAGACAGTGTCTCATTATCTGGTTCAGGCTTGCTTTGAACTCACCACGTAGCCCAGGCTGGCCTTGAACTTGCAGCGACCCTCCTATCTCAGCCTCTGAAGTGCTGGGATTACAGACATGTGCTATATTGCCTGGTTAAGTGCAGGATTAACTTTCTCCTGAGAACACTGGACCACAGATCTGAGTCTCTCCAGTAGGCATAGGCCTTGTGTGCCCAGGCTACTGGGGGGAAAGAGCAAATGCAGACTGTAGCAACTTTTACAGCTTCAATCTGGCTGCCTTCACAGATGGTCCCCTTGCCCTCAACCACAGAGCAAAGCACAGTGAAACAAAGCAACACTAAAAGCAAACAAAAGCAACCCCCTCCATCCTTGCAACCCCAGGGGTTTCTCACCCTTAAGGAGCCAGCAGTTAGCTTTAGTCAGAACTGCAGTTACTCACTCTTGGAGTTTCTTATCAGCATGCGGTCTCTGGAGAGTCATTCTTATGGCGTCTGCATTGTTTTGCTTTCTCTCTATATACCGAAACCCCTGCAGAGGGTTCAGGTCTCCCACTTTGGCATACGGATACTAAATAAAGACAAAGAGAGAAAGTTCTGCAGTTGAGGAGCTGTGGGGATGGCTAGTGTTCTCAGTGGAACAAAAGGCCACAAGTCCAAAAGCTCATGGCTTTTACTGGTATCAATCAGGGAGGCAGGTGGGAGTAGTAGCAGAGTATTAGGGAAAAGAAAATTTGCAGGCATTGGCTGCAATGAGAAACAGAGCAATTTTGTGCCAGTCATAAAGGACTCCAATTAGCAATGTAATGGATAGTTTGATGTATGCAAGGCTGGCACCTTTACTGCCAGGAAGGTATAATTCTTTCAGAGTTCTATGGTCTCAAATGAGATGTTATCTCATTCTCACCTGTGTGTTGCTGCTTTGCTATTAATGAGACCACTGTGCCTTGGCCAGATTCAGTTACATTCTTTTAGCCAATGAAGGGAGCATTTGTTTCAGTATAGCCAGTTCTGCATATCTCAGTGAATAGGGTTTAAGGAGACATTAGGAAAAGATCGAGGCAAGGGGCTTTGTTCCTCAGGACAGTGCAGCTTGACAGTCTCCCACAGCTCTACACAGAGGAGTAACTCTCACCCTGCAGCCCACCCTGCTATCCTAATGCCGTCTCTTCTTCCTAGTTCTTCAGGTAGCTGGAACTTTAACTGACTAGTACGGAGCTAAGTGTCAGGACTGTCTAAAGGATTTATAGTGGTCAAAACATATGGTAAATATTCAAGTTAAAAAAATTATTATAATAAAAGACATATTACTATTAATTACCCTCAAAATACTCAAAATACCTCTCCTCATTTTGAACACATTGTCTTATTGTTCTTAGAAGTGTGTCTCTTACTGTAAATGAGGTTTTAAAAAATCACACTATTTTTATTACTTCTTGTACATTGACCCATGTCACTCTCTTTCTCTTGACTTTTTTGTATAGTAATTCTACTAATTATTGAAAGAAGGATATCAAAATCCCAACTAGTTGTGTGAATGTGTCTGTGTTTTTTCCTACTTGTCGATTTTTCCTTCGTATATTTTGAGGCTCTGTTTTAATTACATTTATTATTTATATGTCTTCCTGAGTAACTCTTGTAGCATTGTAATATGTTGTTCTTTATCTCTGGTAATATTCCTTATTGCTATCTAAATATAGCCCTTTTTGTTTACTGTTTTTATGGTATGTCATTCTAAAACATATTTTTATTTTAAATATCTTATGTCCCTTATTGACAGCAAATGGTCTACTTTTCTATTTTTAATTTTTTGGTATAAATTAATTCTGATAATCTCTGCCCCTTTAATTGATGTGTTTAGTTTATTAACATTTACTATAATGATTAATGTGGTTGAATATACATCCATAATTTTATTTTTGTTTCATCTGTTTTATTTTTTTATTTTCTGTCTTTTTATGTTAATACAGGATTTTAGAATTTCTCTGTACCCACTGACTTTCTGGTTATTCTTCACATTATCTTTTCATAATTACTATAGGAATTATAATATACATATTATTAAGGAGATTTTTCAATCTTAGAATTAAAATTGTATCGCACTGATATAGGGGAATGAAACTCCCAACCTACTATATGTCTGGTACGAACTCATGTTCAATAAAATTGAAGAATGAGTTTTAGGAACAGTGGAGGTTAAGAGGAGAATATATTCATTGAGAGAAAGAAACCTTCTGTCTGAGGGACAGAAAGGATCCTGAGTGGGTTGCCAAAGACTGGCTGCTTTTCTAGGAACTTTTATAAAGTAAAATCATGAGGTGAGATGGGTCTAAGGTAGGGAAAACCTGGAAACTCGCAAGGTGGGCATAAGGTGGGACAGAACTATGGTTTACCAATGAGATTAACCTCACCTCGTGGTTTTACTCTATAAAAGTCTCTCAAAAAGCGAGAGTCTTTGGCAACCCACTTGGGACCCCTTCTGTGTCTCTCTCAAGCAGAAGCTTTCTCTCTCTCAATAAATACATCCTGCTCATAACCTAAAAAAAAAAATTAATTGCTCAGGTAAAATTGATTAAATTGGTGACAAATGGGGAAGTGAGTCACGTAGCCAGCGAGCAGGCTTAACGAGCAGTGACTCTTCCCCTAGGAGGCTGAGATAGTGACTCCTGGCTTCCTCAGGGTGCTAGAGACCTATTTAGAGTATCAGTCCTCAGGAAGTGGGTGCATTTGTTTGATCTTTTGTCTTGAGGCCTGGTCCACAGCAGGAGGTGTCTGTTTCCCCCACAGTTGCAAGGTATCTGGGTTTCTGCACTAGCTCCTTTGAGGACCTAGCCCTGTCTGACTGCCTATCATTTTTTTTTTTTTTTTTTTTTTTTGCGGCACTGGAGGTTGAACTCACGACCTTGCGCTTGCCAGGCAGGCGCTTAGGTCACTGAGCTAGATCCCCAGCTGCCTACAATATTTTTATCTAACTCAGTTGCCTGTAACAACACTATGTGAAATGTAAGAGCATGTAATTATGTTTTTCTTTAAGTATTCTTGTTTTAGAAAGATAATTAAAATAGTTATCTACGTTTACTCATATATTTACCATCCCTGAGACTCTTCTTTCCTGAGATCTGCATTTTCATTTAGTATGCCTTCCTTAAATTTGGAAAACTTCACAGGTTTGCTAATATAGATTTGCTGGTGGCAAATTCTGGTCTAAAAAGGCTATTATTTTGCCTTAATTCTGTAGGGTTTTTTTTTTTTTTTTTTTGGTACTGGGGATCGAACTCAAGACCTTACACTTGCCAGGCAGGCACTTTTACCACTGAGCTAAATCACCAGCTCCTTGCCTTAATTCTTGAAGAATATTTTGCTTGGTTGATAATAATTTTTTTTCTTATTACTTCAAAATTGTTGTTTAATTATCTTCTGCCCCACATTATTTCTGATAAGATAAACGCTATAGTTTTTAATATCATTCCCTCCTATAAAATACAGTAAATCCCCAACTTACCAGTGAGTTTTAATCTGGGAAAATGTTCATTAGTCAGATTTGTTCATAAGTCTGGCAAAGTAAGTCTTATACACCTTTGACACAAATATACAACGTAAAGCATAAAATAAACAAACACACACACATACACAAAAACAGTACCTACCTACTGTTTTGTATTACTGTACAGTAGGCACATAGCAGCACCACTGCGACAGTGTTCAGCAGACATGTGAGCTACTTACACGATTTGTTGGCATCTACGAGTGTTTGTAATGTGAGTTGCACTCCTATGAAAGCCTGTAACTTGAATGTTTGTATGTTCTTTTTTTCTTGCTGCTTTCAAATTACCATTGGTTTTCATCAGTTATATTCTAATATGCCTCAGTATTTTTATTTTATATTTACCTTGCTTGTAGTTTATGAATTTCTTGAATCTATACATTTATATTTTTCACCATAATTTGGGACATTTTCAGCCATATATCTTCTGAGATTTTTTGGTTCTGTTCTCTTCTCTCCTACTGTGACTCCAATTTGATATATGCTAGACCTTTAGAAATAATTCACACATTCATGAGGTTCTATTCAGTTTTATAAGGGAAACTTTTTCTTCTGTTCTATAGTTGAGTAACTCTAGCTTATCCATTTGTTCATTGATTCTGTTGTTAGGCACATCTAACGAATTTTTTAAAATTTCATATTTTTATTTAATTTTAGAATCTCTATTTGGCTCTTTTTATAATACATGATCTCTGTAGAGATTTTTTTACTTACTCATTTGTTATAAGAATATTTGTTATAAGACTATTTTCCTCTGTCATGATTATAATGTTTTGACTACTTTTTAAAAAATTTTTGGTAATTTCACTAGGTAAGCCATCCCAAGATTGGTCTCTGTTTGTTGCATTTTATTTAGCTTGAGTTACATTTCCTGTGTTTTTTATGTCCAGTGATTGGGATCATATTTTGGATATTGTGAACAATATGTTGTAGAGATTTTAGATTTTATTAATATTTCGCTGAAGACTATTGATTTTTATTTGTTGTTTTAGTAAGCAGCTAACATGGATGAATGTAAATTCCAAACTTTGGTCTCCTATGCAAAAGGCAGTTAGCATCTATTAGTCTGTTCGACCTCAGCTGGATTGTTTGAGGAGCACATAGTTCAGGAATGATAGAATTTGTATGTAAAATACATAGCTCACCTATTCTATTTCTCTCCTTTTGGGGATTTGTCCTCTCAACTTTCTAACTTCTGTGTTTGCATACATCTCTGCTTTCTGCTTTTCTTTCTTTCTTTTTTTTTATAATCTGTTTTTTGTGGTACTGGGGATTAAACTGGCAACCTCGCGCTTGCCAGGCAGGCACTGACGCCACTGAGCTAAATCCCCAGCCCCTGCTTTCTGCTTTTCAAGACAGAATGACTGACATTCTTTGTGGTACCAAGTGGGACCTGCCCTTAGGCAAAGAGCTATTAAAAAGGGGAGGGGACACTCACCCAGTTACATTCTCTTTTTCTAAATGTCCAAATCTCCAATGACTTAAGGAATCTGGTTTTATATTTTGATAAGTTTTAAAGCTGTTATTTGAGGAAGGTCGATCTGTTTGGTGCTCTTCTGCCATCATAGAAGTAGAAACCTGCAATGGAAGAGGAATCTCTGAACCAAGCCAAAGTTATAGTAGTACAGAACACTTCTGACTAAGGCAGGTCTTTAGCTGTCTTTTCCCCATGTGTGGTGAAAGCATCAACCTTTCACAGCCAGGCTCCACCAATCAGTCACCCTTTGTGATTCCTCTTTTAACTCCGGTTACTCATGCTTGCCCTCTACTCACAGGTTGATATATTGGTAATACCTCCCTCACTTTTCCTCTTCTGGTCCTTTATTCAAGGACCAGGGGAGTTTTTCTTCTCAGTATCAGGAATATGAAGATCTTCCCAAGACCCACAGCCTTCTTAGGAACAGAGTAGAGGCAGGAAACAAACACATCTCTAAAGGATCAATTTTTTAAAATAGGATTTTGGCTCTTTAAGAAGAGTCCTAAACTGGCAAGAACTCTTAGGAATCCTAGTACGTTATGAGCCACTGCCTAAAGTCAGTTTTTGGGGAAAATAAATCTTAGAAGAGGTGAAAGAAGAGAAGACTCTATGACAGTTTGAACAATTTCATCTCCAGTTGATAGAACCACGACCCTTGGCCACATTTTGCTTCTCTGTTCTCCTTTGCCATCCCTCAGACATCATTCTGATGTCTTTTCCTACACTCCTTTCCATAAGGATTTTTACTTTTATTCCATTTTCCAGATCTTTAAAGTAGACCAATTCTCTGGTCTATGCAGTTTTCCACAGTGTTACAGAAGAGATAAACCATTAGGATTTAAACACATTCTGGAGCAGTAAATTGCCACCACCATCTGCTTTCTCTGCTTCAACCCTAGCACAGCCTCACTGCTCTCCAGCATTGCACTATTTGTACATAATCCTCCAAATGGTTAAAAAGTGATTTCCAGGCGTCCTTACAAAATCTACTCATCTTTCCAATTAAACCATGGAAAATTATCAATCAGAAATCCTTGAGAATTCTTCAACAAATCCCAGCATGTGTGTTCATTTATCTGTATGACTGAAACATTACATGTCTACATGTACAATTTTACAGTCATGGCTGCACTCTGAAATATACCATTAAGAATTTCTTTCCATTAAAGTTTATAGCACCATGTAACAGTTCACAATAAGACTATATATGCAAGGAAAATTTATTACTTCATCTCTATTTAAAGACTTTTTTTCTTCTTTCATCTGTAATTGCTCCAGGGGTATGAGGGCTTTGATACTAATGGGTCTTCCTTTTTCTTTCTGTGACTGACTTTACTCTTTCTCTTTTTGCTATCATATTCCACTCTAAGGTAGTCAGCAAGAATAGCAATGGCCCCAAGTTAGTAATTCTTCAGTGGATCATCCCAAGTATGACCTTGTAGTCTTCACAGAAAGTGGAGTTTGTGAGTTCTGGCCTCTGGGCCAAATAGGTGCTGAAAAAAAAGGAAAGAATGACTGAAAAAAGAAAAGCAAGGCGCAGCACAGTGAATGTGATTCACTAGGGAGATGCGACGGTGCCCAGGACAGACATTTCTATCTGAAGGAGACAGCAGTTGACAACCAAGAGGGAAGGTGAGCTAGTGATGCCAGATCTCCAAGCTTTAAACAATAAACCCAGAAAGCCATGTTTTTATGAGAAGTCTCCTGATTTTTAAATATCAAAAACTAATTCATGGCCAAAATGAAACCCATTAATATTCAGTAATAAAAAGGAAAACTAACTCACATAAAAAATTATCTGAGCCTCACTTGAAAGTTAATTGTAACCTGTGCAACAACATTATGTCTTCTGAAATGATTCTGTTTGCTTAACTTTCATCTTCTGGGACTGTGCTGTTCCATATGGTAGCCACAGTCATACGCGGCTATTGAACAGGTGACATGAACTACCCAATCAAGATGCATTGTAAATATGAACAGATTTTGAAGACAAAAAATTTTGAAGATAGTACCAAAATGAACTCTTTCGGTAAATTTTTTTGGACTGCATGTAAATGTGATATTATGGATGTTTGTTAAATAAAATTAATATTTTATTAAAATTAATTCCTTTTACTTTGGTGTGGGTAGTGGGGATTGAATACTTGGCTTTCACACTGAGCTATATCTCCAGCCCTTTTTTTTTTCAGACAGGGTCTTGTGAGGTCACTAAACTGTGCGGGCTGGGCTAGAACTTGTGATGGTCCTGCCTCAGCCTTCCAGAGTGCCAGGATTACAGATGTGTGCCACCATGCCCAGCTTCTTTTACTTTTTAAAATGTGCTTCTAGATTTAAAAAATTATATATATAGTTCCCATCATGTTGCTTTTGGACAGCACAACTGTAGAATTTAAAAATAAACATAACCACTGCAGATTTAGGCAGCCAGTGTATGGAGAGTCTGGACCAGTGGCAGGAGAAAGATGGAGGGCAGCCACTGACACTCACCCACTGAGCCTTTCTTGGTACTGTCTTTTTCAGAGCAGGTCACTCTTCTCAGAGATCTGGGAGGGGGTGAGTAGGAAGAAGGGCAGATTTTTGTTGTTATTGTTTTGTTTTAACAGGGTCTTGCTATGTAATGCAGGTTTGTCTTGGATTCATTGTATAGCCCAGGCTGGCCTCGAATTCATGGTGATCTTCCTGCCTCAGCCTCCTCAGAGCTGGGATTACAGGCATATCTACCACACCCAGTTAGATTTGTTTTTGTTTTTTGACCAGAATTATATTTTGGGCTTTGTGAGGCAGGTTCCCAGAGAGGGAATTGCTGAGCAGGGAACTGGAAGATCTCAGCCAATGCTGGAAGTCACTGATGTAGATGTTGAAACTGTTTTTGAGATTTTTTTTTGATGCTTGAAAGTTAATTGATTAAATAGTTTGGATTTTTGTGATATTCTTTACTACCACTATTCCTGCTAGTAACATCTAATGGTTGTTGGTGAAAATTAATTTCAGAAAATAACCAACTCACCGCAGAAGTTAATCAGCTGCAGAAGGGAAGAGGTGGATGCCTGTGTCATGGCGATGCTGTCTTCTGGGCTTGGATCTGGAAGCATTGGGAAAGGGCCTGGATGTCACGAGTTGACAGCCTGGTCTACAGGACACAGGACCCATGAGGGAGAGGCTGTGTTTCTGCCCTTCATGGACACAGGATGGGAGAAATGAGGACCACCTGCCTGCCTGCCTGTCCATGCCTAGAAGTGACCATCAGGGCAGAGAGCTGTGGCCAGC
>RJWT010045534.1:0-11602 GCA_004365215.1 Cuniculus paca
AGAGTGCTGGGATTGCAGGCATGTGGCACCACACCCAGCTCACCTTACAGAGACATTACTTTCCTGCATATCTTGACTGCATTGATGCAGTGATTCTGAGAAGTCCAGGTAAATAGTATTACTCATTTTTTGTGAAGTAAATACTACGAGTCAGTAACAGTATAATCAATGTTTTCAGTTTCTATATATATATATATGTATGTGTGTATGGTATAAAATTTGCATTGACAGGTTTTAGACATAATGAGTTCAACCACTTCATCTTTGTATGTTTTACAGTTTTGTGCAATATCATACTTTATTTTCATAAGAAGTGCTAGGGAAATCGGCCTACAACATCAGCGTGTAGACAGTATCTGACACCAGGAAGGCAGCTGCTCAAGAGGTAAAGTTCTAGGTACATTTGCAGAATAAGCAAAGTTGTTTTGGTTTCATCTATTTTTCCACCAACTTTTCTCACATTATACATAGTTTTATTACACAAGTTAATGTTCAAAGCACCTTACACTTCTAATCAGATTTTTGGTACCTGGTTTTAAGTGTGTTACTTGAAGCCAGGCATGATGGCGCAAGTCTGTAATCTCAGAAATTGGGCGACTGAGGCAGAAGGATTACCGTGAATTCAAGGTCAGCCTGGACTACATAGTGAAATTCAAGGCCAGCCTAAACTATACTACAAGACTCTGTCTCAAAAAAACCAAAAGAATGGTTTTACAAACAATAGTGACATCAACCCATTAAAAAATGTAATACCAACATCCTACCACAAACACAAGACCTTCCCTTGATGACTGCCTTACCCCTCATAAGACATAAAGTAATAAAAATTAGGAAATGACCAAACACTACTGAAAGGTTTTCTAGTTATAAAATTCTAATTCTGTAATTTTCCATAATAAAAATTACAAAGTTGATACAGAATATTTTAAAGCTGATAATTGTAAGTTATAGCTCATGTAACCAGAATATTTAGTAGTCAAGAAATCCAATAAACATTATAGGTATTTGGTTAAATTACCAAATTATATTTTTGATTAAATGTATATTTTTAAAAGTCACAAAGATAACACTACATATACTTGTAGTAACACTAAAATTACAAGGTGTAAAAGAATTATTTAAGGGAATTTTTTTTTTAACGTAAGGTTTCATTTACACCCTTGAATGAAAACTTAATGCCCTCAGAACGCTAATCTACCAAGATGCTGGCCCCACTTCTAACCCTGAAGGAGAGAGGAAGAGTAAGAAAAGTAGCATAATTTTGTCAACTTCTTTACCAAAGAGGAGAAGATTAAAAGATCCCCTAGCAGTCAGATGATCTCAGTTTCAATCGAGGCTCTAGTAATAATTTTGTGACTAAAATGACCATTTCTTCACCAGTCACATAGGATGCTATGATACACAAACAGAAGATGCCACAGAAATGCACTATGGACACAGTAAGGCACTACATAAATAATAGAGATACTGCTTTCACTAAATTCCTACCCCAGAAAACACCAACAATAAGTAAAAATTATCTGCACAATATATTGTTCTAATGTATTCCTTAACACCAAAGCACATCATTTATTGATCACTTAATCTGCATAGGTCACTATATAAAGTCTTTATAGAAATTAAATCATTTAATTTTTCAACAATGATTTTTTTTTACAGGAAAACAAGAAAATCACTGCCAAAATAACCAACAAAACAACTCTAAGAAATAGACATTGAACTTGCTAACTATTTTTAAATTATTTTATTTCCCAAAAAGTTACTGAGGTAACTTTTTTAAATTCAATTTTTAAAATTATGAATGAACATCAGCTGTGCTTTTTCCATACATGCAATAGGTAATGCTTTCATTGCATCCACTCTCCTACTTTCCCTTTCCTTTCCTTCTTCACCCTGCCCTTCTTATCCCCTTCCTTGAAATAATTTTTAAAGTCAGATATGTATTTATATTTAACATAGGCAAGGCATTGATATAGTGCTTTACTGTTAAGAATGTGTTCCTAAGTAGCCTTGCCTTTGCTTTCTATGAAAAAGATGAATTAAAATGAGTATTAGAGCCTAGACTGAAATCCAGGTTATCTACTGGTTGGTCTTCTTACTCTTCAATAAAAAGGTTTATAAAACTATCTTAGGCAAAATATTTCATATACTCTTTTTTCCTTCAAGGTCAGACACAAGGCCAGCATACTTGGTAAAACGTTTCAATCTACTGAAACATTACTTCAGTAGCTAGCATGTTAAAAATAGCTATTCTCTAACATATTGGATATACAAAGAGAAAAGCTATAACCAGCAATGCAGTAGCAGTTGTTTCAAAGAACATCATTTAGTTGGAAGTTTTTTTTTTTTATTTTAAAGAGAATAGAACAAAACAAAACAAAACAAAACAAAACAAAACAGAACAAAGCAAAAGAGAAGAGAATAGAGTCAAACATTCAAAACAGAACACTGCAAGCTATACAGGTTTTCAAAACATAACAACAGGAGATTAACAATGGTTACCCTAGTGTCTCTTGCTTTCTTCAAAATGGTTGTTCATTAGTTGAAAGTTCTTAAGGGAAAAGGTAATCAGTCAAACTGGAAATTGATCATAATGCTAAGGCACATTTTACCAAATGTGTTTTACAAACAATGACCACAATAATGGATTTCACACTAAATCTGAGGAATAGGTCTCCTTTGAAAACTAAGACTATGCTAGAAAATTCATTTTCAATTCTTTTGGAGCTTAATCAGTATCAAATACTATCTTCTGTGCCAAAATTCAACTATTAGAGGGATGGAACAGGGAGTCACCCACAGTTGTGTAGTCCTAGCATAACTTATGGCATATATGTCCAATAAGCATGTGCAAAATTCTAGCATTTCATTTACTGCCACTTTTAATAATTTACACATCTACACAGAAGGCACTTTTCCAAATAGTTATTTATATATCCTGTATTAGAGCGTTTTCAAAACTCTCCTTTTTATTTTTTTAAAACCCAGTAACTTACTCTTTTCAATGCCCATATGTTTGACAAACCTCTACTGAACACTCATTATTTCCCAAGTACTCTACCAAGGGTCTGCAAAAGAAAAAAATGAAAAACTGCAATTTTCCTTAAGAAACTCACAGAATACCAAGGAAGCAGATGCAGACATGTAAACGAACTATATACTATGCTAAACACTATAATACAAGTAGGCATTATGAATAGACTTGAAGGAACTTATTCAGCATCTAGAAAGAGAACATAACTACCATCATGGCTTTAACCAAGAGCCATCCTCCCTCTGTGGTTAATTTGTCCACTTAGAGAATACTCAGCCTTCCGAAAAAGAAATAGCAACCTTGGGCTGATGAGGAGATCTGATGCTAGAAGGAGTTCACTTTCAGCGGTAAACACAAAAGAAGGCAGGTTTGGAATGGGCCTATGAAAATGTCACAGGGAACAGATGTGTGACTACTACCTGGGTCTTAAAAGAATAAGCAGTTCACTAAGCAGACAAAATGATGATGTAATTCTAGAAAGACATCAGTGGCCAACCCCGTGGGCCTCGGACAAGTGGAACAGGGAAGGAGCTGCGCTGGGGAGTAGCACTCACCTACGATCCACAAGGCCCCAGGCTTCATCTCTTGCACCGGGAAAAAAAAAAAAAAAAAACAGCAGCAGATGGAAAATTCCACTGTTTTCCTCATATGTGCTTAATTTCTGTATAGTAATGCCTACTAGGGTAACTGATTTATATTTTAAAAATACAAGTTCATAGATAAAACATTACTGACTCGATCATAAAACTCGGTTCCATTTTAATAATTTTTTTTTCCAGTACTAGAGATTGAACCCAAGGCCTTCATCCACAAAGTTACATCCCCAGTCTGCTTGAGACAGGTTTTCACTAAGTTGTTGAGTATGAGTTTGAACTTGCAGTCTTCCTGCCGCAGTCTCCCAGACTGGAGGGATTCCAAGCATGTGGCAATTTTTTTTTTTTTTTTTTTGGTACCAAGGATCGAACTCACGACTGTGCCCTTGCCAGGCAGGCGTTTATGCCACTGAGCTAAATCCCCAGACCGCAATTTTATTTTAAACTCAATATAATTCAAACATACACAAAATCTGAATGCTTAACTATTTTTCGGTTAAACAGTCTCGACTACCACAAACCTATGTGCAGTATGTTTTAGTTTTTAATAGGCCCTCCCTCCCTCCATGATAGCTTTCTTAAAGTCATTCAACAAAGAACTACAATTCACTGGATGAGCAGGGTATATTTCATAATACAACACACTGCTACATGACTTCATTAGTTTACTTTTGTCAAGTAATACTTCTCTCATTTTTAGTTATACTGCATAAATTTCAATAATTGAATAATGGGACCTAAGTTGCCGCAAATGAGATCATAAAAATAAAAATATATGAGTTCCCAAAACTGACCCTTAAAAATGTCAAGCTATTCATGCACAGTATCATCCCTAATACAATGCCAAAACAATTCATATAAATCTTCAATCTATGAGGGCTGGGGATCTAGCTCAGCGGTCTAAGCGCCTGCCCGGCAAGTGCAAGGTCGTGAGTTCAATCCCTGGTGCCGCAAAAAAAAAAAAAATCTTCAATCTATGGACAAAATAGTCAGACTGTAAATACAATCTTGTTTCTTCCCTGTAGAGTAGATAAACATCTAGATGATTGTTCCACAATTTGTTGATTCTCTAGGAATTACAAATACATACACATATAAACATAAAGTTGGGGCAAGGAGAGAGTAAACTCCAGAAGGTTTCTTGGCAAGCACCACCTGATAAACACAGATACAACCAACCCTGATTGAGAGAAGTAGCAGGAAATAAGGCCAGGAAGATAGTTTAGAACAGACTGTGACAGCCTTGAACAGCATGCTTAGGAGCTCATCAGTTATTCAGCAGCTACTGAAGACACCTCAGTTCTTATTTTTTAATATATAAAGACTGACATCAGATAGGTTTCAAAAAAGATAATGTTAGCAGCACTCTGCAGATCAAGTTGTCCAGTAATTCATGGGAGAAATGGTATGAGTTTCTGAACTACATAAACTTGAAAAAGGATAGATGTGAAAGTCAATCCAGAGGAAGACTGTGCATGAGGTATGACAGTAGTTAGAATGAAAATTGAGACAAGTGTATGCCACAAATTTATACAAGGCAAGGAATACTGAGAAGTCAGATATGGTTAGGCAGAAACATTTCAGAGATTTAAGGAAAACTTGGAAAAAGTGTCAGAGACATCAAGGAAAGAGCATTTCAATTTAAAAACAAAAACTATCAACACCAAGTAACACAGAGGTGGTATTGAAAGGAGGGAGAGATCAGGCCACCGAGTTTAATGATCAGTTAGGTCATTAATTATCAGTCAGATCCCAGACAGTGAAGAATAAAGGAAGCAAAACAGAATACCTGCTGAAACCAATGTGTTGTACACAAATACACAGGAAAGCAAAACTCTAGTCCACCAGTTCACAAACTCTGTGATCTCACAGACCACATCCTTAAAGCTATAAGAGCTTTTATGTAGTCTTACCTATGTTTGTTATACTGGAAATTAAAATGGGGTGTGGAGCTGTATCTCAGTGGTATAGCGATTGCCTACCATGCACAAGGCCACAAGCATCACAAAATACGTAAATAAATGTCTATTTATTAGTTCATTTTAAAAATAAAACATATCACATACTGAAAGACGTTTTATGAAAAAACACTGCATTTTCCAAAATAAAAGTAAGTTTGCATGAAAAACAGCATTGTGTATTTTTGTATGTCTCTAAATATCTGTCCTAACAGAAGATATTTGGAATGTCACTTCTGTTTCCGCAATGAATTTGTTGCAATATGCTGTTTTGATCCAAAAATATAAAGAAAATCTAGACTCCCACAGATACATAGCTGAAAAAGAGAGGAAGTATTTGAATAATCTTTTCAGATAATTATGAATATTCTTCTTGGATAATTCAAAAAAAACACAAGTAATTGTTTCTAAAAATTTAGCAGCAATGTGAAATCTGAAACCACATTAACAAATATTTCATAAGGTTCCCTTAAAACCCCTCAGTATTGTGTACTTTGCATTAAACATGCATGCTTTTGTAACTATACACATTGATCATTGGGGAAAACTGGTTCACTGAATTACCCAGATCTTTCAAATGTTGATGTGTTTCAGGATAAAGTATAAAAAGTTACATTCACTGACATCACCAACCATCTTATCTTCAGTCTTTACATAGAAGAAAAACCAAAAACCTGAAAGTAAAAATACATACAAAAACAAACAAAAAGTACTCAGAAGCTCTAAAGTTCTCTGTCATGGTTACAAGTTTTCAAAATTTTCAGATTTCCTTGAAATGATTTTTATTATTGGCAACAAATACTGTCAATTGTTTTTTGTTAAGTGACAGATTCACTGCATTTATTTTCAAAACACTATCTGCCAAACCTCCCAGTCCGAATAAACACAGTTCATCACCCAATCTTTGAGGTGAAAATGATGATCTATGGAAAAAGTAGCTAGTGCTGCTTGCAAGTCACATAAACACACATTGCCTCACCTTTGCAACTGACGATCGTACCTTGGTATGAAGCAGAAATGCTTTATATGTACTTACATGTTTTGACAAATACAGTATTTTAAAGCATGAGAGTTTGCAAAACCAGTAACTTTCATTGCTTCATCAAGGACATTCCTAGGTGAAACTGGCATTATTTTTACTGCACACACGTGGTGGTATTACAAGAAATCCAGCAATTTGGTGCCATTACTTTGACTCACGGCAAGGTGCTAGCAGTTAGTTTTACCTACCCTGAATTCTGTATTATCACTGCAAGTGTCAACACAGTGAAAGGGCAAGGTAACAGCTTAATACTGCTATGAAAATCATTTGAACCTCCTAGTTAACTCAGGGATGGCTACAATTCTTCATTCTATACTTTGAAAACCACTGCCAGACTATCCAAAACTAATCACTTTCACAATTTTTCTATAAACAATGAGCTAGTTAGTTTGAGTAATCTAAGATGAAAGCAGGAGGCAAACACACAAAACACCTCCTGGTATAGGAGATTCTGAGTAACAAGTATGTGGCTGCTGGGATGGCTCCTCTGCTAGGGAGAGGAGGATCAAGAACTATGAATTTCTAAAACACCAACTTAGATGGCCCTGCTTTTTTTTCCCCATCCCCATACCAACGGTCTACAAGAACTGTACCAAACCGCATATTGAAAGACAAAAAACAAGTATGACAAGACAACAGTGATGACTAGGCATGGTGCTACATGACAGTAATGATAGCACTGCAGAGACACGGCAGGAAGATCTCAAGTTCAAGGTCAGTCAGGGTTTACACAGCAAGACCCTTGTCTCAAATAAATATGTAAACTAAAATTTTAAAACTTTAAGAAAATATAAAACAATGATTCTGAAAAGATTTTCATCAGGGTTTCTTCAAAATGTGAACTTTACAGTTTGTATTTTATAGAAATTGAAACAATTATTTTTATCAATAGTCAGACCCCTACCACAAAACTGTGCTGAGTTATAAGCAGTATTTTTTTATGGAGAAGTTTCAAGTTCACACTTGAAAGAAAGATGTCCTAATACTACCTCACATAAAAAAAAATCTGATATAGTTCACAGTGCTTCTCATTTGACAAGAAAATCACTAAACCTTACAGAGAAAAAGCAAAGAAACATCTACTTCCTCACCACTATGCGTGCAGCACCTAGCTCAGCCTTTGTATAAGATGCTCAGTAAAGAGGAGCAGAATATGTGGTTCAGATGAGATGTAAACCCCAGTAACCAGACCCTGGCATACCGCCCACTGCTCTTTCCACTGGGCAACATCGTTTCCACAGCTCTCTAACATAGCACCTGTGAGAAACTTAATGCAACTATAACAGCACCCTGAGAAAACAGAACATTACCTGCTATACTTGAAAGTTTACTACAGACTAGGTATTATTTAATAGATTCTCACTTAGACCACAGCTCAAAACCAAAACAGTACTATCGTTTTTATCCCTAAATGTTTGCTACCTGAATGAAAGCAGCAAAGCGATTTTCCATTCATACATAAAGGGACAATAAGGTACGACTGAACTTGATCATCATACACTGATCACTACCTTCAAACAGACTACCCCAATTATTTCATTTTCTCTGATGATTCAGAAAGGTTCTTAAGTTCCAAAACTTTAGGCACTCACTGGCTTAAAAAGAACATCAGATAAAAAGGAGACTGAGCACTGTGACATTCTTTTTTCTTTTAAAAATGTTCCCTGTCAGTTTCACATTTATTCCTATTTCTAATAAAAGCACAATGCAGAAAAATTCAGGTACTTGAACTACCTTACATTTAGTCTAGATTTTAAAAAGCTTAATCAATTTTAAACTAACTGAAACCACTAAGTATAAAAACAAAATCCAATCATAGAAAAGGCACAAAAATAAAGATAATTTACCAACTAAGGAACTGAACTTATGTCAAATTACACCTTATTCTGAGACACGCACTACAAATGTAACCTCATTCCACAGAATGACGCGACTTGCCAGAGATACAGCCAGATGAAATGGCGTTCTGTTGTGATATAAAGCATTTGAAATAGATATTCTTTTAAAAATAAAGAAAAAATACTTAAAAGGAAGGGCTGGACTCAATCTTCTCTGGTGGCTTAAAAGAAAATTTCAAACGTCAGAACCCAGACTTGGCCTCACAGTTGGCAACCCAAAGGGAATCAGTTCAGAGGTCGGTCTGACCAGAAAGACTCATATCCCATCTGCTGATCACACAAACAAATCATGAGCAAACTCATCCCCTTCTGCTGCTCTGCGGCTACTCAGTTCCTGCCTTGGTTCCAGCCCACCTTATCCCTGAAATTTCCCTAAGTGCTAAGTACCATGTCAGCTACGGAGATGCATTTCTTCCAACTACTGAAACTTTTGCATCCTTCAACTCTGTTTTCCCAACACTAGCAGCAAGGGAACTATTTTGTGGCACATTCAATATTTGCCCTGTTCCATTTTTCTATCCAAGCCTGGATTCCACTTTCAATTTCAGAATAAGCAGTAGGAAAGTAACAGATAAGAGAAATTAGAGCTCTTAGGTTTAACATAGGGCCACAGTCAAAAGAGAAGACATAATTCAGAACGAGGAAGGAAAACTCTAAGAGGGTCATAGTGCAGAACACTTACTTTTAGGAACACAGTGTCCCTTAGACTTCTGGTGAGTTGCCCAGAGCCTCTTCTGTTTCAATCCAAATGACAATGCTTCTCTGAGTCCTTCTCAAGTACTGTTTCCACCACTAAAACTTGGATCTACAAGAGCTCAGATGTACGGGTAAAAAATGGTCAGGGGCCCCAACATGGGCCTCAAGCCTCTTAAAGTAGGCCCACTTCTCTGTCCTGGGCCAACTCCCCTGTGCACTATAATCCTTCTTCTTCCAGGTGCCAGGTATTCGGCCTGTTGCTTCTCTTCTGAGCTGCCACCACCTACTCTATTTCTCAGGGTTCCTCTAACCCCAAGACTGGCTGTGGAGGAGGACACCAGCTTCCCCCCTTCCTTGCTGTCCCTGCAAATAAACATATAGGCTCTTCTAGTTCCAGTATTTTTCTAATGGCTATAAGAAAATGGAACAACAAAAAGCAACAATACAGCACCAGAAATTAAGATTACAATAATTGTCTTCATGTTAAAGTTCCTGCCTCCAAAATTTAAATTTTCTAAATATTTTGTAATGAAAACTTTAAAAATACAAACTACTAACACATAGGCACACAAATATACTCTCAACGAAATCCAACCTTATACAAAGATACTCTACTTTTCTAAATATTGTACTTAAAACATGGGTCCAAAAAATAGCAAACAGGTAATTTATTGTTCTTTTTAGACTATTCTCTCATCTTCTACTGAATTTAGTACATGTTTAAAATCTTACTTTACAATGTGTATCAGAAAATTGTTCAAAACATTTTATCCAATGTAAATAGAAATTCATACACAAAGAGCACATTATGATTTTTACAAAAAGACAAACATGTCAAAAAGCAGCTAATCTTCAAATTTTGAGAAAAATCTTAGTATTTTGAGATTCCATCTCCAATGCTAAAGTTTTAATTCTATAAATGGTGTTTAAAATCAGAATGCCTCATTTTTTGACATTTTAGTAAATACAACAACATCAAAATTATATTCGCTGTCTTTTAAATGGTAAACTTATCAGTGTGTTTATTGTGATAATTTAGAGTCTAACAGATCTTGTAATACCAAAGTAAGTACCTTATCTAAATATGAAGCTGCAAAACATGGAATTATAATGAATTAATTAAGCAGTTATAGTCCTATCAAGGCAAAGGAACGCTAAGTGCTGGGAGATCAAGAATGCCATTGACTGGATTTCCCCCATGATTCTTTAATCCACTTAATTCACTTAAGTGAGTTTTTTTAAAAAGACAGTTATAACTCAAGACCAAAAATAGAGATCATTTTATCTTGTTTGTCCAGCAGACTGCCATTTAATCAAACTAAAGAAATTCAGATACTTTTTAAAATGTTCCAGTGACTATGCTAACTTCCAGCTATTTATTTATACAATGTTAGAGATCGGGACTAAAAACACGGAACCAAACCTTAGTGTGCCTCTTCCAGACGTCTACACGTAAAAAAAGAAGTTTAATCTACTGTGTATTCTACAATCAGAAACGTGTTCCCCCTCAGGGCTGAAATTAAATGCCATCCTTCGCTTCTAAAGAGGCTCTCACGCTCTCGCCTCGGTTCTCCACCCTAACACAATGCGGCGGCCACCGTTCGTTCCGCCGCCCGGCGTGGGGGGGCCATCACCCCCGGCGACGTGAATTAAATCGCCGCGGCTAACGCCTCCCTTCAATAATTCATTCTCCCCCGGAAGAAAAAAAATACCACGCCGCCGCCTCTTCAATTACCCCGGCCGCAAGCCGAGGCGCGGGAGGCGACCGCGGCGACCGAGGTGCCCCGGCGCCCACGGCGCCCCCGCCCCGGCTCGGCGCTCCCGCCGGGCGCGCGTGTGGCGCGGCGCTCACCGGGTGGAGGTGCCCTTCCGCACATCGCACATCATGCACTTGAAGGCCTCGGCGCTGTTCCGGAAGGTGCAGACGCTGCAGTCCCAGTAGCCCTCATCCGAGGACGGCTTCGGCTGCCGCTTCGGCCTGCAGGACACAACCCGGCCGCGACGCAGCGCGGGGTCAGCACAGGCCGCGCCCGCGCCCCCGCCCGCCCCGCCCCGCCCCCAGCCCGCGCCCCCCGCCCCGCGGCCCCGGCGCCGCGCGAGGCTCGGAGGGGGAGGGCGCCGGCGTGGCCGCGGCCCTGACACCCGCGCCGCCGCCATCGCGGCTCCATTGTGGGGCGGCCGCGCCGAGACCCCGCGGCAGCGCCGCCCCCGCGCCCGTCTTCGCCCGGCGCCCGGCGGCAGCGCGGTGGCCCCGGCCGGACGCGAGGCCTGCGGCCCGGAGCGCGGCCTGCGGCCCGGCGCGCTCACCTGGTGGGGCTCTTCTTGTCTCCCATGCTCGGCTCCCGACGCGCGCCCGCCCGGAGTCGCCGCCGCGGCCGCGG
>RJWT010045535.1:0-11602 GCA_004365215.1 Cuniculus paca
ATAAATAAATGTAACAAACATACCTTTACTTTTACTGTAGATCCTTGCTATATCCAAATTAAGTATATTAAAGACAATTCCATTTCTTTCTGGTTTATAACAAGAAAGCAGCTATCAGTCTGGCTGCCATTCTTATTCTTTCTCTCTTGTTGCTCAATCTTTGCCAATGGTATTCTGCCACTTTGCAATTTTTGTCCGCATGTGGAACTCCTGGCCTTGGGGTACAGCTCAGTGGCAGATCACTTGCCCAGCATGCATGAATCCTTGAGTTCAATCCCCATTACCAACAGAGTGAAATTCTTTATGTTTATTGTACATGGGATTCACTAAGCCCCCACACCACCCTGAAATTTGATGTCTTTCATCAATTCCATAAAAGAATTTACCATTACCTCTACAAATACTGCCTTTTTACCACCTACTCTATTATTATTATTATTATTTTTAGGCACTGGGGATCAAACTCACAACCTCACACTTGCCAGGCAGGCGCTTAGGCCACTGAGCTAAATCCCCAGCCCTTGTCTTTTTGAGACACGGTCTCACTATGCCGTTCAGGCTGGCCTTGAGCTCACTTTGTAGCCCAAGCTGGTCGCGAACTCCCAAAAACCTGCCTGTCTCAGCCTCCCAAGTGCTAGGATTACAGGCAATTTTCCTCTGGAATGCTAATAAAATAAAATCAATGTTATATCTTCTCATGATGTTCCATATACAGTATTAACTACTTTCTTGTTTCCCATTTTTTTGTTTCTAGTTGTATCCTGAGCAACTTCTTTTATTATTGTTGTTTTTAGACAGGTTCTCACTATGTACTTCAAGCTGGCCTTAAATTCACAGCAATTGTGCCTCAGCCTCCCAAGGGTCTGGGATTATAGCCATGTGCTATGACACCTAACAACTCTGAGCAATTTCTTAGTACATTTCTTCCAGCTTATCAACTCTTGCAAGCTGTGAAAGCTTTTTCTTTTCTTTTTCTAACAGTACCAGGGATTGCGCTTAAAGAGTCTTCACACTGATACACACTCCCAGCCATTTTTTAAACTTTGAAACTAAGTCCCTAAATTGCCCAGGCTTAGTTTATAAACATACAACCCTCCTTCCTCAGCCTTTCAGGGTGCTGAGATTACGGGCATTTACCACCATGCCAGGCTCTAAGCTCCTTTTTTTAATCTTAAAGTTGACTGGTTTTTGGGGGAAGGGAAGTTCAATTCTCAGGCTTATCTGACCAATTTCTTGTTTCCTGATCATCTTTTCAGTGTCTTCTTTTAAGCATATTAAACATCCCAACTTTATATAATTCCAAAACTTTTCTGATTTTTTGTTTTGGCTAAATCATACTCACAACTAGTATGATTTCTGACTTCATACTGTGCGCCTATTTTCCTTAGACACTGTGAGAATTTGGCAGATTATGTTGTTTGTTTGTTTGTGTTTGTTTGTTTTTTGAGACAGGGTCCTGCTATGTAGTTCAGGCTGGCCTCGAACTTGCTGTGGTCTTCCTGCTTCAGCCTTCCAGTGCTGGGATCACAGGTACGAACCACAACGCCTACACCTTGCTGAGGGATTATGTTTAAACTGGCTCTTAAGGTGAGAATTTGTTTTCCTTTTGCTATATGACTGCCCAGAAAGACTACCAATTAAGAATCACTTTAAATTTTCAATTTGGGCTTTTGAAAACAACGGATAGTGTGAATTTTAGTCCTATTTTGGCATCAAAGAGAATTTCTGTTTACAATTATCAAAGAATAATACCTCTCTCATAGCAACCTAGAAGCCAAGCTAAAACTGACAAGTTTCTATTCCTCTGGGGAAAGCCTCCCCGTCCCCTTATTTTGTGCCCTGCCTCTGAGCACTGAATCAAAACTGTAGCTCCAGGCCACTAAGGACCAAGAGATACAGAGGATAGCCTCAGCTTTATTACCTTCTTATCCCTCTGGGTAAGTATTTTCTGATTTTGTCTGAAGATTTCAGTTGTTTCCTTTCTAACCTACAGCTTTGCTTTTAATTTTTTTTCCTTGTGTTTTTGAGCCAGGGTCTTGCTATGTAGTTCAGGCTGGCCGTGATCTCACTTTGCAGCCCAAGCTGGTCTCAAACTTGTAACAATCCTGTCTCCACCTCCTGAGTGCTGGGATTACAGTTGTGCTCCACCACACTCGGCTTTGTTTTTAAATTTTTTAAAAAATCACTTTAACCAGTATTTTCTATTGTTTTCCAGATGTCTTGTTCATTTTGTGCCAGTATAACAAAATACCTGGCTGGTGGGTACTTACAAAGTAAAGAGGATGGCTCATGATTCTGGTGGCCAGAGAATCGAAATAGCATCATAGTGCCAGCATTTAGCAAGGGCTGTGTTGCAACACAGCAGAAAAGCAAAAAAGAACATTACTCTGCAGAAGAGACCAAGCCCACGGGTTAGCTTTGCTGCAACCTGCTGGTGAGAACTTACCTACTCAAAGGAGACTTGACTTGATTCAAACCAGTAGAATGTATTCATGAAGGTGAAGCCCCGATGAGTTAATTAGTTCTTTCCATCAGGCTCCACCTCTTTAAAAAGTCTACCACCTCAACACTGCCACACTGGGCACCAATGCTTGCAGCACATGAATCTTTGAGGGACAAACTTTAGCATTATAACATTTGATTCAGCCAGGGACATAGCTCAGCAGTGCAAGCACCTGCCTGGCAAGCGCAAGGTCATGAGTTTGATTCCTAGTACCAACAAAACAAAACAAACAAACAAAACCCAACCTGATTCATATTTCCAGGGAAAGTATCAACTCAGTTAGCATGGTCGTGAATGCCTATAATCCCAGTACTTGGGAGGCTGAGGCAGGAGGAATGTGAGTTCCCCTGGTAGTGAGACCCAGGCCAGCAAGAGTTATATACCAAGGCCCTATCTCAAAAAGCAAAGACAAAATGACCCAACTTCCAACCTGACCCAACTCAATCCAACCATTATCCCCTACTCCTTCCCTTCTAATCCTAGGGATTGAACCCTGGGACTTTGTACTGAGCTATACATCCCCAACTCTGCTTCAGTTTTTGAGACAAGGTCTCACTAAATTGCTAAATTGCCCAGGCTGGGCTTGAACTCTTGACTCAACCTCTCAGACTGTGGGCCCAATATTTTTTCTTTAAATTAAAAGAGTAATTTCAACAAACGAGAGGCAACTATGTCATAATGACAAAAAAATTAAGTTGCTCTATAATTATGTAAGTATGTAATCATCCTGAAAAGCATATGCTTCATCTTAGGATGTATACCTTACCAAAACTCCTCATACTTTCTACATACCTTGAATACCTAATTTCCTTTGTTTTGGTCACTGCTTCCTCCTTCTCCTACCCTTGACTGTACTCTATTTTGCTATTTTATATAAAAGTGTTTTTTTTTTAAACTAATGGGATTAAACCCAGGATTTTCTCACTTAACTACATACCTAGCCCTTTTAAAAATATTTTGAGACAAGGTCTTGGTCTCAAACTTGTGATCCTCCTACCTCAATCTCCCAGACTACTGAGGTTACATATCTGTATCACTGCCCTCCCAATAATAGTGTAAGTATGTGTTCTTTGTATTTAGGCCAGTAACATAAATCAGACAGAGCCTTAGAACTATTTTAATGAAATAAGGGTGTATGTACAAGAAATTAGTATTTGTGATTATACCACTGATAGCTAGAAATTAAAGTTGATAAAAACGTTTTTTTCAAGTGGCCTCAGTCTGAAATTAAAATCTTTCATTAGTATTTCCCCAAAATTCACTTCACAGTGCCCAAAAATGCAAGCACTCACAGGCATACACAGCCATAATCCAAGGGGGGCTAGGCTACTGCTCAAACTGGCAGCAGTTCTTGATGCCATTTATGTGGTACTGCCAGTTTTTCAGGTATGCAAAATGCAAGCATGGTGGGGTCACAGAGGCTTCCACCCATATTGCAAATGAAGGCCACATGTGGTGGTGGACGCCTGTAGTCGCAACACTCAGGAGACTGGAGGATTGTTGAGTTTGAGGCCAGCCTGGGCTACAAAGTGAGTTTAAAGCCAGCCTGAACTGCACAGTGAGACTCTGTCTCGAAAAGATTAAAAAAACAAAAACAAACAAACAAAAAAAACGAAAAATCCAAACAAAAAAATTTCAAATGAAGGTCTGGGAGCCAGACAAGGAGGTCCGAAGAGATAAATGCATGACGCTCCAAAAGTGATGACTACAAAGATGCACTGGAAACCCAGCAGGTTGGAGATGCCAGGAACATGGAATTTCAAGGTGCGGGTGTGTTTTTGTATTTTGAGACAAGGTTTCGCTATGTAGTTCAGGTTGGTCTTGAACTCACTATGTAGTACAGGATGGCCTTAAACTTGTAGTGATCCTCCTGCCTCAGCCTTCCAAGTACTGGGAGTAGAAGCATGCACCGCCTTGCCTGGCCTGAAAGATGGAATTTCTGCTGGGAAAGTTGCAGACAGTGAGCAGTATCAGCCTGTGAGAGACAGAGAGGAAGAGAGAGAGGGAAAGACAGAGAGATCAACCATGTGGGCTGCAACCAGCAAAGCCACAGAACAGAGCTGCCCAAGATCTCTGTAGTTAACATCTAACCACAACCTCCCTTGGGTACTGGACATGCCACTGCAGGATTTCATATTTATCCTGCTGGGTTTCTATCTTGCTTTGGTCCCATTCCTTTCTATACTCCCGTTTCTTCCTTTTGGAATGGGAATGTTTACTCTGTGCACTGTATGTTGGAAATACTTAAGTTTCCTTTTTAATTTTTACAGGAGCTCACAGCTAAGAGTTTGTCTTGAATCTCAGAGACTGAACTTTTTAGCAATGCTAGAACCATTAAAACTTTGGCAACTCTTTAAGAGATGAACTAAATGCATTTTGCCTAAGATGTACATGAGCCTTTCAGGGGCGAGGAGTAGAATGTTATGATTTAGATCTAAAATGGCTCCCAAGTCTTACGTGTTTGAAAAGTGACTGGAATGCGGAGGTGCTCAGACGTGAATGTGCTTTTAAGAGGTGGGGTGTGGCTGGGGAGGAGTCACTGGGGAAGCGTGACCTGGAAGAGCGTTCTGGTCATCAGATCCTCCTTTCTCTTTCTGCTTCCTGACTACCATGATGTGAGCAGCTTTCCTTCCCCAGTCCTTCTAGCATGCCCTTTCTACCTTGGAACCGGCCAACAATGGACTGAATCCTTGGTGTAAATGTCAAGTATTTTATCCTCTTGACTCAAAGTGGTTAGTATACCTTCTATGAGGTCTTTACATAAATTGCAGGTCCCTGGATCTACAGATCTAGGGGGTAACTATTTGAATAAAACCCAACCCATTTGTATGTCTTTTTTTTTCCCCTTGCAAATTTCTCATATTGCGCACTTGGGAAGCTGAGGCAGGAGGATTGTTGAGAGTTTGAGACCAGCCTGGGCTACAAAGTGAGCTCAAGGCCAGCCTGAACTGCATAGCAAGACCCCATCTCAAAAAGACGAAAACAAAACAAAAACAAAAACAAAACACAACTCACATGGTGAAGAGGCAAATGAGTTTGCATACTTTTGGGGGTTCTAGGAAAGCTTACGGGCAGGAATGCCTTTATTTCTCTAGCTGTGACAGAAATGGGACTGGTCAGTGCTGTCAGAACCCAAAACTGTTGGACTGATCTCACTGTCCAACTCCAGGAAAATAGGGGTGGGCTTTGTGTGTTTTCTGATCTCAGTGATAAAAGCTAAGGGAGGTAAACCATGTTAGCTGAGCCCAGATGGAGGACCTAAAAGGATCTTGTTTTCTTTACCTCTTTTCAAAAGTACACAAGTCAGATCTTAAAAGACACACACATCTTAAAAGATTATGGACAATTAAATGCCTATCCACAAATCACTGCCCTAAAATGTATTTTACAAAATTGTGCCTATTTTTTGTTGATGTTGTTTTTTGAGACAGGGTTCATATTGACCTTGAACTCACTCACAGTAATCCTCCTGCCTCTGCCTCCTAAGTATTGGGATTGTAAGTGAGCGCCACCATGCCTGACCCTTATTTTTTTGTTTTCTGAGATAGGGTCTCACTATGTATTTCAGGCTGATCTTGAACTCACTATGCTGGGATTACAGAAGTGTGCTATCATGCCCTAAAAAGTACTACTAAGTGGTGTTCCCTAACAATTCTAACTGACTAGGTCAATGTTATAGACCTAAAACTAACAAAAAGATTCTAATCCAGCATGGCCAATATATCTAGAACTACATTCTGATTTATGTATTTATTTTTGTGGTACTGGGGACTGAACTTTGCATTGAGCTAAATCTCCAGCTCTTTTATATATTTTTTCTTTATTTTTTTAATTTTGAGATATGGTCTTGCTAAGCTGATAAATTGCCCATGCTGAGCCTGAATTTTCAATCTTCTTGCCTCAACCTCCCAGTTTACTAGGATAACAGGAGTTTGACACACCAGCCATTAATATAATTATTTAATGCATCGTACTTTTTTCCATTTGCATGCCTGCTAATATGTGTGTGTAATACTTGGCTAGAGTACTGTACCTGCAGTTGCTCCATTCTTTTTTTTATAACATTTTTTGATCTTATCTTCCCCTTCTTGTTTTTCTTTTTGACTTTTTTCTATCTGCTCATGGGCTTTTCTGGATCTATGTTTGGACTCTTAAAAAAAAAGATTATGCAGATATTCAAAGGTTACAAAATTCAGTTTGGACATTAAAGGAAATCTTTTTAAAATCTAGCCATTGGTACACAAACTACTGTGCTCCAACTGCAAGTAAAACCTTAAAATCTGGTATCATAAAACTTACCAGCCATTGGTACACAAACTGCTGGGCTCCAACTGCACGTAAAACCTTAAAATCTGGTACCATAAAACTTGTATTTTATCTTGCTTAATGTATACTTGTTTATATGCTACCTTGAGTATACATTACCATGCAAAAAGTTGTATTTAAGTTGGCTTATACACAAATTATATTCATGTAATTAACCCAAATGCTTTTTCGTTTACACAGTTTAACAAACAGGTTCATTTAAATTACTTAAGCAAAATAAAAGTGAGGATGTCTTTAAAACTGCTAATATATGTTTTACCTAGGTTGACAGCCAGTCAGGATATTTACCTTCATTAAAAAGTTAATGCCTGGTAAAGTAGGGCACACCTCTAATTCTAGAATTCTAGGCAGAGGCATGAAGATCCAAGTTCGAGATCAGTACGCACAATTTAGCAACTTAGCAAGACCGTCTTGAAGTAAACAATAAAAGAAGGGGTGGAAATGTAGCTCAGTGGGAAGATCCTGGGTTCAATCCCCAGCACTGGGGAAAAAAATAATGAAGAGACAATGTCCATTGTTTTCTATGTTTCAAGTACAACAGCTTTTAGGATTTTCTTTGGAAAAATAAATAAATAAATAAATAAATAAATCAGATTTGTCTAACATCTTGATTTTCATAGTAATATAAAATTGGTTATTAAGCCAGGTAAATTAAAAATGAGTATAATAAAACACCTGAATAATTGGTTGCTAAATGTTAAGTTCAAGTAGTCTTGGCTTCTTGAGGTTTATATACACAATATATTTGGGACTATTAAATATTTTTCCTAATTTTTTGTTTGTTTGTTTGTTTTGTCTTTGGAGACAGGGTAGCACTATGCAGTTCAGGCTGACCCCAAACTCACAGCTATCCTCTACTTCAGTTTTCTAAGTGCTGGGATTACAGGCATATGCCACCATGCCCAGTTTCCTAAATTGTTGATGTACAAGTTTACTAAGGGTTGCTAAGAATTGAAACTATAGTTCTATATAAAATTAGTAAATAGGGAAAAACTTTCCCCTAAGTGTACCTCCTTGAACCTGAGAAAATACCAGATAAAAGCCCTTCAAGGCTGAAAAATAACTGCTTCAATCAATTTGCTTCTGTTTTCTCCATTAATGGGTAACCTCTTCAGTTTTCCAGTACCCCACCCACACCCCCATAAATATTACTTTAAAAACCTATGTGAAATTAAGCTGGCTAAAAATAAAAGGTTATATAGTTTTCAAAATTTAATACATTTATGTAAACCCAAAGACTCATTATCTAAATAATAAAGTTTTCTTAAGGTGCTGATCTGCTCTTGGTAAAAATTTAAAACTGCACTAAAAAATGAGGATTTTAGGTTTTATCAAGATAATTTCTATTAGTCTTTTTTTTTTTTTTTTTTGTACCGGGGATTGAACTCATGACCTTGCACTTGCCAGGCACATGCTTGTGCCACTGAGCTAAATTCCTGGCCCTCTATTAGTCTTTTGATTGCTTAGAAGTTTTTAAAATGTTAAGGTTTATTTATGTATGAATGCTGTAAAATCTTATTCAGTTTATAATGTAAAATAATTATTTCAGATTATATTGGACACTATATGTATCTAAAACTAGAGGTGTGTATACAAGACTAATGATGCTGTGTGTCTGAGCTTTGTGTGTATGTACAGAAGTTTGTAAAACTAAAGGTACATAAATTTAGTATATACAAAGCAACCAAGAAGTGTTCTCTTTTATACAACAGGTATTTTGTCTAGACCATAAACATATAAGGTAAGTAAAACTTTTTGGCTTTTATGCCATTTATATTCAGTATCATTCAGGTGAGAAAAGACCCTGCAATTTGGATAGTCCTGCCATTTAAAACCTGACCTGCATCTATTGGTTTTAATTAAATAATAGTCTGTTACATATAAATAGGATGCCTAAATGTCTATTTATACTCATCAAAACGGTTCCCTAAACATGTAAGCAGTCTACAGTTAACCTTTGACTCTTGCTTGCATTGTTACCCTATGTAACTTCTCAAATGTAAAAGCTAAATTAATATACAAAAGACTTCTATGTAGGTTTTATACTCTTACTTTCTAGCATGTGAAAATGCATTTATCTTCCCCAAGCATACAAAACTTCTAAATCACAAAGTTTAGCTAAGTACCTTATACTGGTGTCTCCCACACTAAAACCGAGTATTTTCCCAGATTTATGTTTATGTGTCTGTAATCATCTCATGATCATTATCTTTGAGCAGAGATAATGAATCTAATAGTCCTGACATAATGCTGTCCTGACATAACCATTATCCTAAAATGCTATATATGATAAAAAGTAACTATTTTGCCAGTAGCTAAAAGCTTTCTTCAATGTCTTGTCCATAGCTACTAAGTCTTGTTATCCAATGTTGATTTTTCTTTAAAATATTTAGAGCCAGATTTATAAAAAGAATTTGAAATAATCCTGGACACAGCTTTCTGACAAAAGCAGATTTATTGTATTTCTTGGTTCAAGTGTATGAAATGAGTGTTTTTGGTCTTACTTATAACAACTGTCTGCTATCCTACAGAAATCTGAGCAGTCTTTCTCTTTTTTTTTTTTTTTTTTTTTTGGTACTGGGAATCAAACTCAGGATCCTGCACTTGCCAGACAGGCGCTGTGCAACTGAGGTATATCTCCAGCCCCTGAGCAGTATTTTGAAATGACAGCTATCACTTACAGGGCAGATATAAGTAACACCAATTCTCGATACTAATACTGATCCCTATTAAACAAAAGAAGTAACTGTCTTCCAGTCTCGTTTTGTATTTCAAAGTGCAACAATGACAACAACAACAGCAACAAAAAGAGCTACAAGTTGGGAGTAAAACTGACTGCTCCTACTTCACGACTGGTATAACTGGTCTCCTTGGGTATTCAACAAGCAAGACTTGAAGACCAAGGCTAAATAAATAAAAGGGTAAGAGGACAGCCAATATTTTGTCTTTTGCCTTCCAAAATCAACTAGGATCCACTCAGGGAACAACAGGACCCCTCTAAAAGGGCTTTGCAATTCCAGTGAGTCACTCAACGTCATAAGCAGGGAAACCGTGAGGACTCCAGTGGCCAGAAGTCAGCTAGCCAGTGAGACAAGTTTCTATGCTTCCAAGAGAAGCTATATGATCAAACTACACTGATGTCCTGGCAGATGACGCAACTGGTAGAGGAAAAAACTAGAGGAGCCAAGAGGATCCTCACGTGGCCACAAAAGTAACCCTCAGGAGCCTTGCCTGACCTTGGGGAAGGAGGATTAGTTTTGACTGACACAGGTCTTCAATATAGTCTTAAACACAGCAAAAAAGTATAATCAAAAAGTAGAATAATTTATAGTAATATGAAAAGTGTGCTAAACTGGGCATAAAAAGGGCTCCAAATACTGCACCAGCTGTTTGTTTTTTGTCTGTTTGGTTTTTTTGCAGCGCTGGGGATTGAACTCATTATCTTGCGCTTGCCAGGCAGGTGCTTAGGCCACTGAGCTAAATCATCAGTCCTTGTCTTTTTGAGACAGGATCTCACTATGCCGTTCAGGCTGGTCTTGAGCTCACTTTGTAGCCCAGGCTGGTCTCAAACTCACAAGGATCCTCCTGTCTCAGCCTCCCAAGTGCTTGGATTACAGGCGTGAGCCACCACACTCGGCGTGCACCAGCTGTTATTAGCAGTTTCCAGGCACACAACCTAGAACCATGAAAGGTACCTATTCCCTGTCCCATTAGCGCTTCCAATCTGTCCTTCACCTATCTCAAGAGTATTGTCATTATGCTACCCTGATGCACATTCAAGTATCCCTCTGGTAAACATTTGCTGTCTAGTACAACCCTGCCTGTAAGATAAAAATGTCAACACTGTATAAATATTCCAGCTACTGAACGTTATTATTTTTGTGCTATCTTTATGTTATTTAGGGTTTTTTTAAATGTCAGGCTTTGTTATGTTTATCTTAAAGAGAGTAACTATAAAGTAGTAGCCAGATTTCAAGTTCTGAGTCGTTTAGTAAGAGTTTTAATGGCCAAATGGTCACATAAAAACATTCTTATTTAGTTCATTCCTTGACCATTATCATAATTAAAACTAAAAATACACTGGATTTCTTATGGGCAAAACAGGGAGTCTGTATGCTCTTTTACTTGCTATATTTGAGTAAACACCTAGAGAAAAAAAGGTTAACAGATTTATGTCAAATATTACCTAATTTTATCTCATTTCTATCGTTTTGTGGACCACTACTGACCATTATTCTTTTAATTTTTGCCACATCCTTGCTTAATGTGCTTGCAAAATTTGTATCTTCCGTATTTCTCCACTTCCCAGTCAAGCTGATGCTCACCTGAGCAAATGTTAAAGCAGAATATTATGTATACCACACATTTCTGACAACTAAAATGTGTCTTCTGCATTAGAAGACTTAGTAAGTACAAGGTCAGAATCTGCTTTAAGCTTCGATGACTTGCTGATGTCCTGGTGCAACTAGATCAGTGGTGGCAAACCTATGATGGCACACATGCTGCAGTGGGCTGTCTATTATCACTGAAAGCTCTAAAAGGCTTACCATTACTGAACTAGATTATAAGAGTGATGGTTCTTCACTTAATAAACTCGATCTTCCTACATCTCTCTTAGATCAATCAGTTACCCAATGTTACAATGCCTTTTTCTTTTCCAGGAAACTCATTCCAAAAAACTTCCTAAAGGCCTTAAAGACACAATAAGCTTGTAAGCTTGGGTCATGTTTTTCACCTATAAAATGAGAACGCATCTTCTTTTTTTTTTTTTTT
>RJWT010045536.1:0-11602 GCA_004365215.1 Cuniculus paca
GATTTCACTACTTAAAAATTTTAAAGCGGTCTACCTCTCTTACAGGAAGTCTAATGTTTTTCCTTCTTTTACTTCTTTTACTTTTTCTTAGTTCTGGGATTGAACTCAATGCTTTGTGCTTGCCATGCAAAGGTGCTACCACTGAGTCACTCCTGTCCTGAAATCCAATGTATTTAACACAGTAAAATGGACAATAATAACCAGTTTAGACTAAGAATTGTCTTTTAAAAGGAGGAGAATTTTCTGATGAAAATGACATGGATTTAGAGGTGATACTATGCAGATTTTGAGGCTGCTACTCTTAGAACATGAGGCTGGCTTGGGAGTCCAGCTGAGCAGCTTAGGTTCTCGTGGCTGAGTCTTTTCCCTGGTACAGGGCTACTGGAAGAGCATTTCATTGGTGAACCCATTTAATCCCAAGAACAACCACATATGAATGTTATAATAATTACCTGCACTGAACACGAGGTGGAACTGAGGCACAAGGCAGTGACAAGCATTCTCAGGTTGTACTCTCTGACAATGGAGAGGCTGGGTTGTGAGCTCAGATTTGGCTCCAAAGCCATTTGCTGTGAGGCAGCACAATTTCCTGGCTCCACCGACAGAAAGCAGCTTCCTGGGGGCGGGTGCCAGGGTTTCCCACACTGAGTCCTCATCTTTTCTGAGGGAAGTACAGCACAAGGCCCTGAGTCCGTGAGCTGTCCTTGGAGGGTCTGAGGCTGACCAGCCCCATTCTGTTCACACAGACTTTCTCTACGCGAGATACAGCTCCATTGATTAGGTTTCAGTTTACTAATTTGCAATCATGTTCCGGCCCTGCACTCCCTGAGATGACACCTGGGTCACCTTGGTAGGAGTTCGGAAGGTCCGCAAACTCTTCAGTTATGCAGTCTCTAGATTTATTTTTACTCATGGCAGACTCGTCCATTAAAAGATGATTTTTACTGTTAGATTTGCCAAGAAAGACCCACTTTGAGGTGAGGGGCTCCCAGTGTCTCCTCTATGCTCCCCTCAGAGTTTCATATTGAATTAACTTTGTACTGACATGCTGTTACCTCTATGTTCTTCATGTATATGTATTTTTCTTAGATATTCACTTAATATCTAGAAGCATATATTATCTCTTACTTTAACATATTGTGAAAAAGCATAAGAATATAATAAAAATGAGATGAATTTTTGAGAACTGACAAGTCCACTTGCCAGATGCACAAATTATTGTGAAGTCAGCCAGTACTTCCCAGAGATAGTCATTCTTCCTACTTTTTTTCTTTTTAACAAAATAAGAACCTGAAGCTTCACGAGGCTAGAATGATTTAGGTTTTATATTAATAAGTGACAAATCTAGAATTTGATTTTCCTATTGCATAATAAAATTTTACTTACAGATTTATTACATTGTACATCCAAAAAATGACAGTGCTATCAGCTCCCTCCCCAAAAAAGTAACTACAATTGTGTGAGTTCTAAGAGAATTGCATGTATTAGCCCATGACATTTTCAGAAAATATTTAAATGGCAAATGTGAAAAGGAAGTAGGATTATTTCTTCTCCTTGTACGTGATGAAGAGTCTACATTTTAAAAAGTATGCAAAGACTGTGGACTTTAGTTGCTGTTAGCCAAGCACAAGCCATGGGCCACAGAAGCAGCTCCAGGGTAGAAATGACAAAGACTGAGAGAAGAGCTGAAGGGCAGAGCATCCTCAGGTTTTCATGCCAGGCTAAGGGTTCCAGTGAGTTCTGAATTTCCCTGTGGCAACACCACTTCCTCAGGGAGAGGCCATTTCCCTACCAGGTCAGAGTGACCCATTCTGAAGAGTCACTTTGTGGTCAGTAGAAAATGTCCCTTCAGCAATGTGACCCAATCCATCAGCTCAGAAAGCGCATGATCTAAGAACTCGGATTATGCTCAATAGTAATAATGATAATGTGAAAACTAGAAAACAGGGTAAGTCAGAACTCAAGAGTTTCTATTATAACACTCTTTGTGATAGCGAAAACTCAGTCACAAATCAGATATTCATAGGAAAAGAATGAAAAGTAATGATCCGATCATATTACATGATACTGTGCAGTCATTTAAATGGGCAGGGAGCATTTGTTTTAATGCTTCTTTAATGGGACAAGAAAAAAAGATCTCCGAGATAATTGCTGTCGGAAAAAAGTAAGTTGCAGGGTAATGCATTTAATATTGTCTCACTTGTAGTAACGACTAAATGGATATATATTTAAAATATGTTACATGGATAGAAAAATATTTATATATAGAAATACCATATACAGAACTGTTATCTACGGGAACAAGATTTTACATATGGGGTAGATCTAAGAGGATTCAAAACAGTAGTGAGGTAGAAGTTTCTAATTTGTTAAATCAAAACTGTCTGTAATTTGCCAGTATTTTACAGTAAGTAGATATGAGATTTCTTTTGTAACAAAAAACTCCTAAAATTAAAAAAAAAGGAAAATAATTTCTTGTTTTACATTGTTAAAAATGTAATAGCCCATAAATGACAACCGTAATCAAACTTGTAAAGCAGATAAAAGAAATACACAGCTCATGGATCTGGGCCGGAGCTACTATTAGATGGCTGTATACTTGGTGTAATCTGAAATGTTCCCCAACAGTGTGTGTTCAGAGATAGGGTTTAGGGAAGGTGATTTATCGTGGGTGGCTACACTCACAGTCCATTAATTTACTGATTAGTCTGTAACTGAATGAGCTGTTTGGTGGTGGAAGTCCGGTTAGAGGACATGGGTCATTGTGTAAGTGTCTTTGGAGGATATACTGTATTTCTTTCTGGGTCTTCCTTCTCTCTCTACTGCCCAGCTGCAATGAAGTGATCATCTCTGCTCCACCATGCCCTTTCACCAGATGTTTCTACTTCAGAGCCAGACAACAATGGACTGCCCTATGAAACAGTCAAATAAACTATTTCCTACTGTAAGCTGTTTATGTCTAGCATTCTGTCCCAGCAATGGGAAGGTTGACTTATATACCTGGTGGTAAGTAGGTAAATTAAAAAGAAGCTAAAGTTTTGCTGAATTTTAAAGTAAAATTATAATATTTTGTTACACAACAATAGTCCAAATCAAAATGTTGTACAGCATATAAATACGAATACAAAATTTCACTATTTATACGAACTTTGGTTCTGTATATCATACAATACTTCAATTTTTCAATTATACGGCTCATAACAATTTGATTATAGTATATTGGTATAGCTTGTCAGGTAACTGATGTAATAGAAACTTCCATCTATAGCTTTGTTTTTCACAAGCATATAAAGGATAATTTCCTGGATATATTTTGTTTCCCAGAACACATGCATCATACATTGTTCATATTACATATTTTCTCCAAATAGATGATGAGATGGGTGGATCACTGAATAAGATTTTTTAAAAAAAACCTCCTTAATATCAACACTGACAAGACATCAACTATTTGAAGGTAAGTCCCTGACTTTCAAACATTTGAGTTGCAGACATTCACAGTCAAGGGTGGAACATATATTATAAACATTCATAGATGTGAGCAAATCCTGAAATGCAGTTAAAAGTAAAAGTAGTTTCTTTACAGTTGTAGTATACTGTACCATCATTTTCAAGTAACTGTAAAACTGTTTATATACAGTATTTTATGTGTGTGTGTGTTTAAGGTGTATAAAACTCATTTTGTCACACTTCCGAAGGAAGCCAACTTATAAACATTCTGGAAAGGATTTCATTTGTAAGTGGAGGACTTACTCTACTCCATCAAGAATTCTATAAAAGAATAATGTGATGTTTTGGTTTTAAATTTCTAATCTATATTTATAAGTTATTTTTCCTTTTCTAAGAAAAGTTTGGTACTGTGGTTTAAATTCAGGACTTTTGCACTGGGCTACATGCCCAGTATTTTTTAAATATTCTTTTTTAATTTTTAAATTTTTATTTATTTATTTATTTATTTATTTATTTATTTATTATTTTTTTGAGACCAGATCTTGCTAACTCATTAAATTGTCCAGGTTGGGTTCCAAACTTCTAGAGTGCTTGTACTACAAGCATTTTCCTTGTTTTTGTATTTTGCCTTTTTATTTAATTTATTTAGAGTGTTCAACACTTTTCTATTTTCTTAACTGAGATCCACTACAAAACAATCTGTCTTTAAAACCTCGAAATCAAGTAGTAAGGGCACTAGTATAAATCAACCCGGGTCAGGTTACTCCAGAGTGTACATTAGAGGGATAATTCAGTGACTCAAATAGCGGATGCTGTGGGAGGTGTGGCTCAGGAGCATAGTACTTGCACAGCATGGGTTGGAGTCTGAGTTCCATTCCCAGTATTAAATGAAAGTAGAGAAAACTCTGCAGATGAAGGGTGGATTCAGCCAGGAAGAGAGCAGATCACCCCATTCACACACACAATCTCCACCCCCACTTAGCAGTTAGGGCCCACAGGACCTGGCTAAGCACACTTCTCCATCCATGCTAAGCATCCATGCTATCTCCATCCATGCTAAGCACACGTCTCCCCAACACAGGTGCTGGCCCCGTTTATATCACCAAATGTGTGTGGCAATGCAGAGACTGAGGAACCACACAGGTAACTTCTTCAAAATTCCTGCCGGTTTGGAGAAAAGACACTTTCAAACTAGAGCGGCTCATAAACAAGTTCGTGAGTAATAAAATGTAACAAGTAGAGATGGTATAATATTATTTTTCAAATGAAGGACAAAATTCAGTGTGCCCTGAGGAGGTACTTTCCCTCCAGCAGAATCCAGTTCAGAACTTACCTCAGTGTGCAACCTGCCAAGAGGCACCCTAACCGCACACAGGCTGGGGCTCTCGGGGGTAGAGATTTTGAGGGAATCAAGAGTGTGGATGATCAGAGAACAGTGTATGTGGGAGAAAGCTCAAGACTTTGTCCCTGGACGTATGTAATCACTAAGTCTGTGAGAAGGCAAAGAAATGCTCTCATGAAGGGCAAAGTCCTGAGTTCTGCATTATACAAGGACTTCCAAATAAAAACCTACTTTTGATGGCAACTTTTTAAAGAAAATAACTTTTAAAGTAGATAGTCACTTCTAACTACTTTTTAAAATTTATTTAATTGACGAATAAGAATTGTATATATTCCTAGTGTACAATATGGTGTTTTAACATATGTGCTAACTGTGGAAGGAGTAAATCAAACTAATTCATATATGCACCTAGTACTTCACATGAGAACAGCCCAAGTGGCCATCAGTGGACGTGCAGATATGGAAAATGTGGTACAGAATATATACACAATGAAATCTTACTGTATTTTAAACAAAGTAAGAAAACCTGCCATTGTAGACTTGAAGGACATTAAATTACCTGAATTAATCCAGGCAGAGAAAGACAACTACTTTTGATAGCCAGGAGGAAATTAATCTGTAGTGAAAAACACTTATGTTAAACTTGGTAAATATTTCTTGTGAAACTGTGAAAGATTGGTAATAGCTTACAATACAGTAAACATCAGTTAATGCTAAAATGGCTGTAGCCTTTCAAAAGAAAAAGAAACAAAAAAGCTGCGCAAGAGGGTTCATTATCCATAGCTCATTCATCAGCAATATTCATGAAGTCATCTCCATAGCAGAGAAATGCAATCAAGAGTTAAATAGTAGCTTGAAGCTCCAGGATTTCATGTACTTAAAAACAAGCCCCCCCCCAAAAAAAACATTCTGTTCTTTAAGAAGAAAAAAACCATTGAGTTTCTTTTATTGGATTATCCGATGACCAGAAATTAAACTCTGGATCAACTTTGTCTCCTTATTTTGTGCCTGATCACTTTAAACTTACACAACAGACTTACAGAAAAATCAAATAAAACTGGCACTTTTTTGTGCAATAAATAGAAGAATGGTCTAGAATTAAAGAAAAATCACTTTTGTGCATGCTGGCAGCTTTGATGGAAAAGGTCCTGGTCAGGGCTTTCAGCCAGCAGCAGCAACAGCAGCACACTTCACATGACGCCCTGACTTCTCCAGCATGTCCCAGCCACCCTTTCCATTCTGCCACCTGGCACACAGCCCCACACTCCTTGAGCTCTCTCCAGAGCTGCCTGCTGGAGCAGTCCTCAGAGTTTTCTTTTTTTCTCCCACCTGTCCATTCATCCAGTAGCTGCTTCAGGAAACTCTTGGTTGTGAGGATTCCTAGAGGTTGGATGATTAGACACAACAGGAGCTCCTAGGCAAGCAGGAAGTAGTTGTGAGGTAGCTATGTTTCATTTCTCTCATTCTCTCAATAAACTCTGTTTTGTTTTGTTTTGCTTTGTTTTGCTTTGCTTTGTTTTTTGACTGGGAGATTAACCCTTGAGAAATTAGTACCAAAGTACAGTCAGTTCTGCATAGTCAGAGCTTCGGTTTCTCAAGATTCAACCTTTCTTATATAGAAAATACAGTTTCAAACTGGGTCTAGTTTATTTCATTTACTTCACTTAAATTATGTATTCCAGTTTTAACTATTTGCCTACGAATGCCTCAAGCTTATCTTTCTTTACCACAGAGTAGTACTCCATCATATATATATATTTATATCACACTTTTTATTCATTTATCTGTTGATTAACATACACATTATTTCCAAGTTATTATTCTGATATAAAATAACCATGGGTATGCATATAGCCCATGGGTAGCATAGAGAAAGAGAGAAAGAGAGTGAGAGAGAGAGCAAAATAGGAAGTCCAAATAATTCCACATATGCTAATTTGTTTCATTTATACTACTCATGTCTCTTAGTTCATTGAGAGAAAGTTTTGTGTATCAGTCTAATTGCTTCTTCATTCTAACAGTCTTTTCTGTCTACAACCAGTATGCTGAGTAGCATTTTGACCATTGTTTTATGATTATAGTACATACTGAAATAACTATTATTAGAAGTAAGAAGAATACTTTTTATATTTTCTTTATTATAACCTAGTTGCATTACATTAAAATAAAAATAAATAAAATTTGTGTTTAAACTGAACAAGTACAGACTTTTTTTGGAAACTTGCCATTATTCCCTATATAATATAGTATAACATCTATATACACATTTACATTTTATTAAGTGTTAGAAGCAATCCTGTGCTGATTTACAGTGCATTCAAGAATATGTATAAATTCTATGAAAATAGTATGTGTTTTATAAAAGAATCTTGAGTATCTGTGAATTTTGGTATGGGAGTTAGATGCTGATTCCAGCTGATACTAAGGTTAAATTGTATGCCTCATTCAGATATGGAGGTGGCTTCCTTTTACTCTAAGAAGGAAATGCAACTTTGTAAGAAGAAAATGTACTTCTGGGGATATTTATTGAGTGATATCCCCTGTGACACATACCTCTACCTTTTGAGTTCTCTTTCTTTCACCCAGTTCTCCAACATATACTTGTTTTCCTCATTTGCATGGGTCTCATTGAAACTTATGACAGGAAGTTACAGAGGTTTGTTAGAACAAAAAATTAGAAGTCACAGAGGCTGAGAAGGCACCAGGAAGCTCCCCGAGCAGCCTGACTTTGAAGAAAGAATAATGCATGCTGGGGTGCTGTGATCTTAACCAGCCTGGGACAGCTCTCACTAGCATCTTCAGTGACTGACCATGATTCTAAATCCCAACAGTAGCAGCTCCTTTGATGTCATCAATTAAAGAGTCCTTGAATTCATCTGGAATATCAACTCTACTCCCTTAGTCAAGAGGCATTAGCCATACTGTTAACCATCTCTGAGACTCAGTTTCCATTTCTGGGAAAAAGATAATAAATCCTACCTCAGGGCATCTTGGGATTTAAATATCAAACACAGTATACAAAACACGAAGAACACTTCTGTGCATTTTAATGGACAATTATCTAAGAGTTGTAACACACTAAACTGTTCCCCACTAGGTGCTCCACTAAATTATTTTCTGATCAACTTGAGGGTATTTCACCAGGAAAAGCTGTTTGAGGTTTCTTAGGTATACTCAGAACATTAGTGATGATAAAAGGTACATGCTGATCTGAAATGAAAATTTTAAATATGTGAAAAGGCAGTTTGACTGTGTTTTGACCAAGACTGAGGGAGAAATAACATTGAGCCCGATTAACTATTTCACCTTTGTGTCAGGTTTTGTACTTTTCCTTTTTGCTATTATTAACAGAGTTGGGTAGATTAGTAATCAATCATTTTTTACAGGCTTCTACCAGGTTGCATAGCTAAGTGTACACTGCATTCCACAATCCCTACACACACAAAACTAGTTCATTTATATTTCCATATGAAGAGTTTAATTACCCAAATTCTATCTTCCTCCCAAGGTTCATCTGTAAGCTTCACATGTAAAAACTATGCAACAATCGAATATACATGTGGTTGTGAGTAGTGATTTTAATGTTATTTTGCTTTTCTCTGCTTGAACACACAACTTCCCCCTTCCTACAGAATATTAACCTTTTTTTCTCCCATTGGCTAACTTATGGCTCTTCAAAATTTTGCTGCTTTTCTTCAAAATCTGACTTTCTAACCCTAGATATATCCCAGTTTACTGCACAAGATTTCCTGTCTCTGTTACTAAATGTATCGCACTGATCCATGTGTTACTACCTGGCATTGTCTTCTCTACTGAGCTGTGAGCTCCTCCAGGATAAGAGCTCTAATGTCATAGGCTGTGTTGGACATGCTCGTGATGACACAGAACAAGCACTCTTTCGACCAGTAATAAAGGAGCAAATGCCTCATGACTTAGAGGACACAACTGTTTCTATAACAAATTATTCATCAAAACCACTTATCATAGGATATGAGTTGTGCTTTGACAATAAATGAAATCTAGAGGATTTAAATCAGAGCCACAGCTTCTAATCCTTCATGAAAATGTCAGAAAGAATTTCCTGAGTTTTGCTCACCTGGACTTTGTGCCAAGATATTCAAAATGGGTGTTCAGGAGTAAATCCGGTAACCTTACAAGGAAGCTCAACTCTCTTCTCTTGACACTGGGTAGGGCGGTTGTTGAACAAGACCTACATCTAATAACACGTTCTGATAAACTAGTAGAGGTTGCTTTCTCTGGAAAGTGGAAATGATGGGAATTTTTTACTGGTTTTAAAAGAAAAGGAAAGCTTTGTGAAATATGTGGTAGCCTCTGAAGTGGTAAAGATAGGATTTGATGAGTCCACCTGAGCACAGCCCCTTATGAAGTGAAAGCACTAGACTAAAGTTTCAGAAGTGGGTGATTGAATGTGTAGGTCAAAGGAGAGAAAGATTAGAATCAAACTGGAAGACATGGTCATTGTAATGTTCTGAAGAACAGGGTGTAGAGGAATGTCTTACTTACTTTGTCTCATTGCTGACAAAATAAGTGACACCTAAAGTTAAAGGGGGAGGGTTTATTTTGGCTCACAGTTTGTAGAAGTTTTGGTCCATAGTTGACCAGCTCTAAGGCAACATGGCATGGCAGAGAGGAGCCACAGAGGAGAAACTGTTTCTGAAAGGCAGAATACAGAAAAGCAGCAAAGCAAAAGCAGCAGTAACCAAGCCTATCTTTGGACTTTATTACAGGTGGGACACTCTTAAGTCCAGCATCAGACACCCTAGATCCAGCCATCTCCCAAAAATTCCACCTGTGACTAGATGTTTTGGGGGGATATCTAGACACAAAACATAACATTCTACACCTGATCCTTCAAGGACTCATGCATGTCGCTTTATGCCAAAGGCATTTAGTTCATGCCCTAAGAGTTGTCAAATTTCTAACAGTTTCAGTATTGTTAAAAAGTCCAAGTCTAGTCTCTTCTGAGATATAAGGCAGAGTCTAAATGAATCCAGTACAAATGAATCCTTCAACATAAAATGACATATGATAGACATTTCTATTCCAAAAAGTACAAAGAGGGAGGTAGAAAGAAATGGGAACAAAGCAAGACCAAAATCCAGCAGGGCAAACATTGTCCCATAATTCCATGTCCAGCACTGGAAGCAGTCTGTGGCAAGATGTGAACTCCACAGGGCTTAGGTGGCTCCACTCCTATGGGACTCCCTGCAGTTGTAGCTTCTATGGCTTCTTTCTTTGGCCAGCTTTGCTCACTCACTGCAGTTTTTCTCAGATGATCCACCCAACCTCCTGACTTCTTCATTCTTCTGGAGTCTACACTGCCTGTTCAGTTTCACACTCACAGTTTTATACTCTACCCTCTCAGGGACACACTGCCTGGCCTCCCTAACCTTCACCAAAATCTTGGTGGAAACCTTCTCGATCCTACAACTCTTGCATTCTGCATGAACCCAAAATCCACATCACATGTATGATGCCAAGGTCTTCTACCAGCTGGATCAGTAACTAGGCTTCTTTCTCTCTTAGATGGACAGGTGGAGTATCTGGATTGCTGAGGACTAGGTACAAAATCCCAAGAAACAACTTCTCCAGTTTGTCACAATTGTGGATCATGGTACCCTGGGGCTAACTTCTCAAAGCAAAATCTTTCACTCTTACAATATTGAGGTCACAAAGGTGGAGTCCTACTGGTTCTTGTGATGTCCTCAGGCCATCTTTTCTCTGTTCCTGTTCCTTCTCAGCAATCAAGTTCTCCCCTTCTCCATCTTTTCAGTCTGCAATTTTATCAAAGTTTCCTTTCTGGTCAGACTCACAATATTTTAAATCATTCTGCTGGGCTCTTTGCTATTGATTCTCTTGACTAAAAGTGCCTAACAATAGCTATGCCACCACCTCCACTTTAGATCGCTTTGAAATTTCCTCTGCCAGATTAATTAATCTGCTGCCCTTAATCTCATTCTCAGGCAAAGTCTCTGGACAAGAGCAAAATGTGGACAAACTTTCTGCTAAAGCATACATACATGGTCGAAAGTCCAACAACCAATGCAATCCCTCTTCCCAGAAGAAACCTCATGAGCCTGGTCTTTTCCTGATGCATTTTTATCACCATTCTGGTCTTCTGAGATCTGATCCAAACCTCCCAACAAGTACACTTAAAGCATTCCTGGGCTGCTTCTTTGGTCAGCACCTCCAAACCTTTCCAAACTTTTCCCACAAGCCAGTACCAAAGACTCCTGAATCACATGGTCAGGTACAATCTGTCATTACACTTGTTGCTTAGATAAAACACTTAATACTCAAAGTTACAAGAGGAAAAATTTATTTAACTCACAGTTTTTAGAATTTCAGACCATAGTTGGTTATCTCCAAGACAGGGTGGCATGGCAGAGGGACATCACAGAGGAGAAAGAGTTCTTGGCAGGCAGAAGCCAGAAAAGCAGTGAAGCAGCAGCAACAGCAGCAACCAAGCCTGCCTTCGTATTTTACCCAGACTATCTGCCCTTTAGGTGGTGCCCCCATACTCAGGGTAGAGCATTCTTAACTCAGCATTACAAACCTAAGGCCAGCTTGTACACTCTGGACTCAGCCACCTCTACAAAGCCCCACCTATGTGTTAGGCTTTGGGGGAAATCTAGATGCAGCCACAACAAGTGCTTCACTAGATTATTTGTGATGATGTCATTGTCCCCACTGCCCTTCACAGTGCAGAAATCAAAGCCCAGCCATTTGCTTCCTGAGAAGTGGAGGCACTGAAGCAATGTTTAGTAAAAACAACACCAAAAGGAAAAA